>VTFQ01000314.1:1425000-1569414 GCA_036281575.1 Ancherythroculter nigrocauda
CAAATTCACACAATGAAGATGTAAGTTACGCAACGCTCTCATAAAACAAGTGCGTATCTGTCTCATGAGTAGAATTATGCTCTTTAATCCCTTGTGCTTGTGAGAAATAAAGTCCTCAGGTTTTGAGACAAATTTCAGACATTTTCAATCATTCATCATTCTGTTATAAGTAATGAAGGAGCACTTAAAATGGGAATTGAATAAATCAAAAAGGTAATATTACGAACATTTTTCAATAAAGTGAAGCAAAAGATGTCAACATTAATACAGGGGCCAGTTGTTCAAAAGTCATCTGATCAGATTCCGGCTATCAGATTGGATCAAATCTTGTAAATGGGTTGTTCAAAAGAAAAAAGGATTCTTAAATCAGATTAGATCACACAATCCAATCTTGGTTTTGATCTGGATTAAATCGTCAGTTTGTGTTGTTCAAAACTTTTTTAGTAAGATTGGGATACGTTTGATCCTTTGATTTGATTTTTGCTCTTGATTAGTTTCACTGTTGAAGTAATAAATTAGAAGTAGACTTCCTATTAAGCCTTTCAGCCTACAGTAAAGTAATAAATAAATAAAATAATCCCAAAACAGCTGAAAATATCAAATATATTTAAGTTTTTTTATCACTGTTTGTAAACTACATTTGCACAAGAGATGAACCAGTCAAAAGTTCTCCGCGAGCGAACAGGAGTTTCTTGGCTAAATGCTACACAAAACCTTTCTGAGAGAATGCAAACATATATTCCTCATCTAATATTGTTTTCCATCATCGTGTCCCTTTAGGGGCTCCGTAGAGCACTTGTAATCCAGATTTGGTAATCTGAAAAAGTGTGTATCTGGATCGGAGTTACTTTGCTTTGAAAAACCGGCACAAAATAAGATGGATTACCTGATACTGGATAGCAAAACATGGGATTTCCAAATCCAGATCAGTCTGATCCAGATTACATTTTTTGAACAACCGACACAGATTATTTAGATCCAGAGCCTTTTTGATTATAAAACGTTTGCCATATTTCAACAAGAACTTGAGTATTCGTATGTATTTAATGTAAAGTGTGGTTTTACTGACGTCTACATGCATGCTAAAACATTTTATTTTCCTTCCACAAAACTGTATTGTGTTTAAGTTTAAATAGTCTGCTTTAACTTAAGCATACACTCTAAAAAATGCTGGGTTAAAAACAACCCAAGTTGGGTTGAAAATGGACAAACCCAGCGATTGGGTTGTTTTAACCCAGCGGTAGGGTTAAATGTTTGCCCAACCTGCTGGGTAGTTTTATTTAACTCAACTATTGTTTAAAAATTACTGTATTGCTTAATTAAAATTAACCCAAAGTATGTTGGAAATGAACATTTATTAATGTTCAATGAATAATTATTAAACAATAAGAGAACTTATTGTTTTAGAAAGAGAACTAATGTAGTGCTAATGTGAATGAATCGCTCTTTTGAAATAGTCAAACAGGTTGGTAAAACAGTCTGATTTCCTTTAGATTGACAAGTCCAAGTGCAATCATGCAACATTATAATTTATTTTAGAAATCAATCAGCATGTCTTTGGATTATTCTGTATGTTCTCTGAAAGCTGTAACAAATCCTACAATCAGGCTCTCTTATGCGCACACCACAGAGAAGGAAACTGATATTTCTGTTGACATGCGTACATGCCACTTAATCTACAATTCCCTGCAATTTATACAAAATTTAACCATAATGAAATGAAATACAGTACAAGCAGCAGTTACTTTATAATTTAAAATCAAAGAAATATTCATGTAATAGTGTTGACAGGAACAAAATAAGGCAATTCTGAAAAATATATATCCACATGATACCTTCGCCGGTTAATCGTGTCAGTGCTTGTGTTTCATCACTTCGAGATTTTCCCTGGAATCCTTCATTCTGGTTGCGGCATCACTTTAGAAAGCCTGTTGCATTTTTATAGCCTCTTGCTTCCATGTACTTTACATAAAATAATAACACACGCGTGTGACCTCGGCTGAACCCTGTCCCTCTGAAGGGTCATTTATATGCTCATTAGTTCAGAACAGAGCTCACGGATCACAGACCGTGTCCTCATATGAAGGACCACGGACCCGCCACATGATAAAAATAATCACTTTGAACATGCAGATAAGGTTGTGTTGATTCTTTATTAAACATTTTTTTGAGTCTTGTCTTGGATCTTCATTGAGAGCCTCCTGGATAAACGAGAGATGGTTAAAGTGGCTGTTGCCTTTCAAAACACGCTTGTTACCAGACCAGTTCGAATCCTCTGAGGCGGTTAAATACGAGCCACTGGCTGTTTGTCTCGGAACAATATAATTGACATTCTGAATGGCTAATGATACTATATTAGTTGCAGATTGCACTCACATTCTGTCTGTCATGAAGGAATCTATTATAATAGTATTAGTGTAGTAAAGTAGTCTGCTTCATTGAAAAAATACTCAGGGAAGCCTGTTTATAAGAAATCAACTTGGCAGTGACAAGCACAGATTTCTTTCTCCTTCCACTCAGTGGATTGAAACGGTTTGAGAAATAGCTTCTCTCTCTGTAGAGATGTCTATGCCGCCGTCTTATCCATCAGATTTGTTAGCTCTCATTTTGGCGTTCATCCTAATTCTGTTTCAGTGTTTTCAGGATATGAATCAGCTCATTGTTTTTCTTCATTACTTATTGAATAATCTGAAATGGATAGTTCACCTAAAAAAGAGAGATTCTGTCATCATTTTCTCACTTCTTACTCATATATTTTCCTTTTTTCTGTTGAACTCATGAGGAGATTTTAAAGGGAAAGTTTACACAAAAATTAAAATAATCCCATGATTTACTTACCCTCAAGCCATCCTAGGTGTATATGACTATCTTCTTTCAGACGAACACAGTCGGAGTTACATCAAAAAATATCCAGGCTCTTCCAAGCTTTATAATGGGAGTGAATGGGGGTTGAGATTTTGAAGCCCAAAAAAGTGCATCCATCCATCATTAAAATAATCCATACGACTCCAGGGGAGGCCTTCTGAAGCGAAGCGATGGGTTTCTGTAAGCAAAATATCCATATTTACAACTTTATAACACTTTGGAGTCGTATGGATTACTTTTATGATGGATGGATGCACTTTTTGGGGCTTCAAAATCTCAACCCCCATTCACTCCCATTATAAAGCTTGGAAGAGCCAGGATATTTTTTGATGTAACTCCAACTGTGTTCATCTGAAAGAAGATAGTCATATACACCTAGGATGGCTTGAGGGTGAGTAAATCATGGTATTATTTTCATTTTTGGGAGAACTATCCCTTTAAGCAGGATACAGTCTTAAGATCATCTTAAGAACATCTAACTGTGCTATTTTGAGACACCTTGAAATATGAACTAAAATGTGCTTTTAATATACTATCTCTGTATTTAAAAAATTTATTTAGATACTACTTGTAGTACACTATGGGTTCAAATGTAATATAAGTAGTATCTAAATACATTTTTTTAAATACAGAGATAATATATTAAAAGCACATTTTAGTTCATGAAAAAGATGATCTTAAGAAGTACTAAAGAAGAATTTTTAGTATATTAAGTACAAAATTAGTGCACAAAAACAGAGCACTTTAAGTATATTATAGAAATGTACTTTTTTTTTCACCTGGGATGTCCTAATATGTTCATATAGACTTCAAACCAGTGGTCTCCTTTATAAAATGTACATGATCTTAGAGCGTTCGTACGCTAAAATCCACGTCAATGTATGTAGGCGAGATGACTGACAAGACCATGGCGGAGGATTCGTTGCACAACAGAGCTTAAGCATCTGATAAATGTCTTATCTTGATGTGGATGAGCTGGATGGGATTGAAGCGACCATCATTAACTGAATTAAACGGTTTTTATTTCTATAAAAAATTAAAAAAACGAAAGTGGAGGCGTAATGTACATGTAGCGGTGGCATATTCTATCCTAATTTCATCCTCACACTTATGATATACCTTTTTGGTGGAGCTTGAGGACCTCTGGCCATCATTTAATTTCATTTTATGCAAAATAGAGTTCAGCATCTGCTAAACAGATGTTAATTTTTATTTTTAAGCTGAACTATGCCTTTAAAATCTTCCTACATTAGAAACGGCCTACTTTGTCAGCTGTCCCCTGTCGTTATCAGCACTCTGATGCCTGATCAAATACAAATCCATCACATTTTGTATCTTCCACTATGTTGAAGGTTACGGTATTCTTGCATTGCTATTCCGGAGCCGTGATTGCACCATGCAGCAAGGTAGAGGGAACATCCCAGAGGAGCGCAAGAGGCCTTCTTACTCCCGTTCTCCATTCAATTAGCACTAACTCACTTTGACTTTGAAGAAAAAACAACAATTGATCTGTGCATCAGCGGCCCGGTGAGAGAGAGAGAGCAAAGATTCCTGGAGGAGGGCAACGACTCGCTGAGACGGATCAAAGCCCAGCCGGGTAAGTGATCACAACTTCTTCCTAATCAGGAGAAATACAACAGCTGTAGCATTGTATTTTCTTAAACTGCTGCTTGAATCTTCCCCAACCGCCTCCTAAATTCAACTTGGATTACTCTAAAATGTGAGATATTTGGGTGTAGAGATTGCAGAACCACAAAAGTTGGGTTTCTCATTAAAGTTTCTTTCCATCACTGCAGTAACTCTGCACCATTTTGTTTGCATATTGATTTTTCTTCAGATCTATAGAGAAAGTCTGAGTTATTGCTTATGTACGCATCTAATGTGTTTGCTCTCCCATTTATGTGCTTGTCAAAAGTTAAGTGAACCAGAGAAAAGCTTTTGTTTGGCATGCTCAATAAGACCAGCGTGACATCGAGCGACTTTAAAATGTAACTCTCATACTTGGCAGGCATCCACTGTATTGCTGTAAAACTCATTTTAAGATTACTTACTGTAAGAGGAATCTGTTAATCTGATGAGCAAGAAAAGGCATTTGGAAGCCGTCATTCCTCACTCAAAAAGATTTTTAGCAATTATAACACTGCTCAGCACAACAAATGAACCATATATGTAATATAATACAGTGTTATGGAGCAGACCTGGGCGCAGTTGCTTTTGTTTGTATTTATTCTCCATCATTAGTGAGATGTATTCTCTGTGCCTGACAATTATTTATGCCGTGTGTTTGCTAAAGCAGGATAAGGGTGGGCTTTTATATACAGCTCAGCGTCTCTTTACGAGGATTGCTCTTTTATAGAGAGGCTGGTGTGGATTGTGCCATCGCACAAACGTAAAAGAAATTGGACACTCAAAGGTTGCTTTTCATCAATATGAACATTTTTTAAAAAGAACTAGCCATGTTGATGAACGTTGATGATATGGAAGTCAGTGGGAACCAACATTCTTCAAAATATCTTTTGTGTGTGTGTGTGTTCTGCAGAATGAACAAATGCATACAGCTTTGGAAGGACATGAAGGTGAGTAAATGATGCATTTAATGCATTTTTTAATGCAAACAGATTTTCTTTCTTTTCCCCCCTCAAATAATATACTGCAACTCCTGGTGCACAAGTCACATGGACACTTTTTAGTCCTTTGAAGAACTTGACAGCCCATGTTCACCATCTTCTTTTGTTGCATTATATAATAGGACACCAAAAAGAGGATGATGACCCTAAGACGGAGGTCGGCAACCCGCGGCTCTAGAGCCGAATGCGGCTCTTTAGCACCCCCCTAGTGGCTCCCTGGAGCTTTTTCAAAAATGTATGAAAATGGAATATATTTTTTGTTTTCATATGGTTTCTGTAGGAGGACAAACATGACACAAACATTCTTAACGTTTTCCAATGCTGTAAAAATGTGTATAATAAATAAATTTCAACATTTCTGTCAACGAAGATGCATCGACGTCACTTTCCCGCTGAAAGCGCGCTCCCTCAGCTGGACTGAGTGGCAAAAGAACCTGCTGCGTGACTGGATTTAATAGGGGAAACTGCGAAAACACGAGTAAAACTAACGATTACACTAAAGACTGGACTCGAAAGTGTTTCTTACAACTTGTCAAATAAACCTAATCCATGGATATTGATATGCTTGGAATCGTGTTTCCTGACATTTATATGTGCCTGATTTGACGCCGGGGAAACACATAAAGCAAATCTGCCTGTGAATATTTTATATAACTACAATAGGCTATAGGTAGGTTTAAATCCGCGTAATCACTTATATCAATGTTATATCGTCATATTGTCCAGCCCTAAAACATAGTTTTATTTTGTCAGTGTTTATTTTAAAACACACAATTATGCAGAATATAAGATGGAAAATATTTAGGCTAATTGATGATTTGTCAACATAATATATAACAATACAATATATATGGTATGATTTTACCTCAAAATCCAACAATTTGACACAAAATGATAACTGCAAATCCATGTTTCTCTGCCTGGAGTCCAGCTGTTTCTGTGAATTGCACTGATCCATTTGCTTCTTTTTTCTGTAGCTTTCAGCAGTTTTTAAATATATACCTCGGGAATACTCATTATGTATTTGTAGCCTACTTAGTCATTTTGATAGTAGGCTAATATAGCTAATATACACTTACAGCCTGTGTTGCCTTCATATAAGGCTTATATAGGGCTTTTACATTTTTGCGGCACCAGACAGATTTGTTTTTTGTTTTTTTGGTCCAATATGGCTCTTTGAACATTTTGGGTTGCCGACCCCTGCCCTAAGATAACATACATAACACTATAAAATAATAAATAATTCCTTTTGTGTTCCAGAGACACTAATTCTTTGGGGATTTGAGCAACATGAGGGTGAGTATATATCCTTTAAGTTCTTTATTTAGCTTTCGAGGCTAATTCAATTTCTTATAGAGCGGTATAATTATTCATTCCTCCCTCTCTCGTGTGCATTAACAGCGATTTGACAAAACAACCGTTCTACACGTGTTCTCCTGCGAGCGAGCATGCCAGTCTGCTGTCTCATGCTGGTTTTTATTTGTTCTTATCATGTACCTGTCTGTCCAAAGCAGAACTCCTTTCACGGCCCATGTAGGGCATTAAAGGGCAGGACGTGCGTGTCTTTGAAGGTATCAGATAGGACGGAGGATATGTGGACAGAGCTGTACCCTACTGAGAGTGTGTGTGGGCTTGGCTTCAAAGGAAGGGCGTACTGACCTTTTCGTCACATCAGAGGGGAATAGCATAACCCGACTGCTGTCCTCTCCACAGGGCCTCTGTGATAGCGGCCACACAGAAACACACATACACCCGCAGACAACTCACCTCGCAGAGGAAACTAGGCTGTTTTTGCACAGACATTTCAATAATTTCTATACATATCAAGATGATCTTATTAGTAATTGTAGATATTCGAAAAACACACAAAACACATCTAAAATAGGATAGTACAGAGCACCTAAAGGGACATGGCGAAGGGAAAAAATATGAGATGAGAGAAAAAATGTTTGGTCAGTGCAAAACTTTTGCGAACGAACGCAGAAACATTGGGGTCGGTAAAGTTTTTAAAATAAATTTACATTACATTTACAGAGAATAAAAATGGTCCAAGCACTGAGTCCAGAGGCACCCCGCCCCTAAAGGAACATGGTAAAGGGAAAAATAAAAGATGAGATGGGAGAATTTATTTATTTATTTTTTTGTCAATGCTTTTGAGTTCTCACGCAAAGGTTTTGAAAGGAAACACAGAAACATTGAGGCTGGGTAATGTTTTTAAAACAAATGCACATTAAATTTACATTTAATCATTTATCAGACACTTTTATCTAAAGTGACTTACAAATGAGCAGGCAATCAAACCAACAATAGGGCAACAATATGCAAAGCTGAGACATAAGCAGCTACCGTCGGATCATCTGGCTGGAATGAGAGGTAGAGTTGTGTGTCATCAGCATAGCAGTGTTAGGAAAAACCATGTTTCTGAATGTCAGATCCTAGTGATGACATGTAGATGGAGAAGAGAAGCGGTCCCAGCACTGAGCCCTGAGGCACCCCGCCACAAAAGGGACATGGTAAAGGGAAAAAAAAAGAGATGGGAGATTTTTTTTCTTTTTTTCTTTTCTTTGGTCAATGCTTTTGAGTTCTCACGCAAAGGTTTTGCAAACGAATGCAAAGTTTATTTGGAGAATGCAAAACTTTTGCGAGTGAACACAGAAACATTGGGGTCGGTAAAGTTTTTAAAACAAATTTACATGTAATCATTTAGCAGACACTTTTTTCTAAAGCGACTTACTTACAAATCAGAACAATAGAACCAATCAAACCGACAATAGGACAACAATGTGCAAAGCTGAGACATAAGCAGTTACTGTCGGATCATCTGGCTGGAATGAGAGGTAGAGTTGTATGTCATCGGTATAGCAGAGATATGGAAAACCATGTTTCTGAGTGACAGATTCTAGTGATGACATGTAGATGGAGAAGAGAAGTGGTCCCAGCACTGAGCCCTGAGGTACCCCGGTAGCTAGATGTTGAGACTTAGACACCTCACCCCTCCACGAACCATTAGACTGCGGTTCCTGAGATGCCCTTCATCATGAGGGCTGACAGGAGGATCTGGTGATGAATGAAAATAAATGACAACCTTTATTCATCAAGGACACATTAAATTGATCAAAAGAATTTTCTTGTGAAAATCTTTCAGTAAAAGACATTATTTTATATTATAAACTTTCTATTCCAAGTAAAAGCAGTTATTTTTAGATTTATATTCATCAAAGAATAAAATCACAGGAATAAATTAGATTTTTAAAAAATATATATTAAAATAGAAAACGGTTATTTTCAATTGTTTAATTTCTGCCATGCTTGATCAATTCATTTTTTATTTTGCTTTCCATAGCTGTTAATGGTTTTGTGAACAAATCACAATCTATAATAAGGATATTTTGCATGAAAAGAGGCATGCTTGACTTAGTAAGACTTAGTTTAGATACTCACAATGCAATGCTATTTTGGTGCAGTTTTCGCCTGGATAAAATGGATTGCAATTCTGGATTGTCCAGTTAGCTAAACCAGCTAAAGACAAAACATCCTCACTATCCATCTTCACAACAATTGGCATCAAAACTTTACAACTTATTGAATCATCTTATTTTCACTGGGAATATAATGCCCCGGGATCAGTCGAAGCCTTGACAGAAATCTCCTTTTTTTCCCCATCTCTTTTGTTTTCTGTGTTCTACAACTCACAATTGTGTTGTTTCTCAGCCGGCGTTTTTCCTCCATAAACAAAATGTATTATTTAAGTTGTGGTGCTTTGTTCACAAAGTATGAGTTATGAGTATCATAAGTCTTGGTGTCATAAACGATAGCTTGTTGAATGACGGAAAATGTTTATACGTGTGTCTTGTTGCCTAGAAACTGGTGTTTGCTGTGAAAAAACACAATCTTTTGAAGTAGCTCACAACAAAATCACTATCTGAAGTGGATAATCCCGCATGCATGCACATAAAAAACTAACGCCTTCCTGTTAATGCATTCACCTTGACATGCTTCATCTTATCGGTGATGTTGCTGAGAACGCGGATTGTGCAGCGATTACAAGATTATGTGTAGATTCTATCCTATTTTCTATGTAATGCCACTGGATGTATTTTTCTTTTGTTGTCTTTTAGTGAATGGCACAGCAACATCAGGATCTCCAGCACATAAATGTTGTGATGATAACGGCTAATCAGTGAAGCTGTTATCTAGAAATCACATCAGTGACATTGATGGAGCCCTAAATACATCTATCACTCTTTCATTCTGTCTGTTCAGGTCCTGTGGTTCATATTTTTCTGTGAATGTCACTGTCCCCTGAAGTCTCCTCCCCAAGTCAATAACTTTTGCTAGTGTGTGGCCAGTTGCCCTCCCACCTGGTCTGGTTTGTGTTATATTCATGCTGAAGCTTCTGTCCTGAGGGATAGAGCTTGTGAAAATCCAATATTGCAGTTATTGTTGTGTGGGCTCAGCATGATTGAATGGACTAGAGGAGAATGGGTCACTTCACGCGACAGAATGAGGCTGGAAAGACAGATGGAGAGGTGCAAAGGGAAATAGTGAGGCAGATAAAGTTTGGTGCAGATCTGTGTTGACTGAATTCACAGATTAGTACAGAGCCCAGCAAAGTTTTTTTTTTTTTTTTTTTTTTTTTTTGGGGATCAGCCAGCAGTAAAATGCACCAAATCCTTCAAGGTATCACCAATGGACCTTGAACATGCTTAGACAATTTGGAATGTGCAGAATGAGATTCCAAGAATATAACTTCTTAGTTTGTTAGTTAGACAGTTAGTTATTTGGTTGTGTGAAGTGTCTTACTATGTAAACGAGTGCCGGTAGAAGTTGCTTAATTAGATAATAGTGCCAAGTGTTTGTAAGTGCATTTCATTAAAGTAGTTATTTCAAAAGTTAGTTTGTTGTGCCAAGTGTCTTTGAATGGAAATGAGTGTTTGTATCACTTGGATAATTAGATAATTTAGCTAATTGTCTTAGAATATCAGTGAATTTCAGTACAACTTAATTAGACAGTTTGTTTAGTTGTGCCAAGTTCTTAGAATGTAAATGAGCATTAGAATACAGTAAGTTAGTTAATTAGATAATCGTGCCAAGTGTCATAAATTGTAAATAAATTCCAGTTTACTGTAACTTAGTTAATTAGTTAGTTAGAAAGTTGGTTATTTAATTGTGCCAAGTAAATGAATTTCAGTAAAAATTAGTTAGTACATTAGTTAGGAAACTAGTTAGTTATTTAGTTGTGCCAGGTAAACGAATTTTAGTAAAAGTTAGTAAATTAGTTAGTAAACTAGTTAGTTATTTAGTTATGCCAAGTAAATGAATTTTAGTAAAAGTTAGTAAATTAGTTAGTAAACTAGCTAGTTATTTAGTTGTGCCAAGTAAATGAATTTTAGTAAAAGTTAGTAAATTAGTTAGTAGATTAGTTATTTAGTTGTGCCAAGTAAATGAATTTTAGTAAAAGTTAGTAAATTAGTTAGTAAACTAGCTAGTTATTTAGTTGTGCCAAGTAAATGGATTTTAGTAAAAGTTAGTAAATTAGTTAGTAAATTAGTTAGTAAACTAGCTAGTTATTTAGTTATGCCAAGTAAATGAATTTTAGTAAAATTTAGTAAATTAGTTAGTAAATTAGTTAGTAAACTAGTTAGTTATTTAGTTGTGCCAAGTAAATGAATTTTAGTAAAAGTTAGTAAATTAGTTAGTAGATTAGTTTTTTAGTTGTGCCAAGTAAATGGATTTTAGTAAAAGTTAGTAAATTAGTTAGTAAACTAGCTAGTTATTTAGTTGTGCCAAGTAAATGAATTTTAGTAAAAGTTAGTAAATTAGTTAGTAAATTAGTTAGTAAACTAGCTAGTTATTTAGTTGTGCCAAGTAAATGGATTTTAGTAAAAGTTAGTAAATTAGTTAGTAGATTAGTTATTTAGTTGTGCCAAGTAAATGGATTTTAGTAAAAGTTAGTATATTAGTTAGTAAACTAGTTAGTTATTTAGTTATGCCAAGTAAATGAATTTTAGTAAAAGTTAGTAAATTAGTTAGTAAATTAGTTAGTAAACTAGCTAGTTATTTAGTTGTGCCAAGTAAATGAATTTTAGTAAAAGTTAGTAAATTAGTTAGTAGATTAGTTATTTAGTTGTGCCAACTAAATGGATTTTAGTAAAAGTTAGTAAATTAGTTAGTAAATTAGTTAGTAAACTAGCTAGTTACTTAGTTATGCCAAGTAAATGAATTTTAGTAAAAGTTAGTAAATTAGTTAGTAAACTAGTTAGTTATTTAGTTGTGCCAAGTAAATGAATTTTAGTAAAAGTTTGTAAATTAGTTAGTAAACTAGTTAGTTATTTAGTTGTGCAAGGTAAATGAATTTTAGTAAAAGTTAGTAAATTAGTTAGATAGTTTTTCGTTGTGCCAAGTAAATTAATTTCTGTAAAAGTTAGTAAATTCCAAGTCTTAGAATGTAAATGTCAGTATAAGTTAGTAAATTAGATAATTGTGGCAAATTTCTTAAATGTAAATTAATTTAGTAAAGTACAAGTTAGTTTATTAGTGCCAGGTAGTTTATGAGTGATAGTATTTGTTAGTTTGCTAGCCGACTAACTGATACTGAGGCTCATATACATGCGAAGACACTTGACACAACCGTATAAACTGACAGATAAAGTATCCTGACACGCATTTACATTCTAAGGCAGTTTGGCACAAATATGATAAAACACTGAGTGACACACAGCAAATGCTTGACCGTGCTGTATTGTGCGTCACTTGTCAGCTTGACGTCTCCATATGCTCTGGTTTCCATTGGAGATGAAGCATCGTTAATCACCCCTGTCGACTCAGGTGAACCGTACATTGCCTTCAGCATCGCGCCACTCTCTCCCCTCTGTGATTGCTGAAACGGACCCAATCAGGTAGAACAAACCGAACGAGCTCTGCTCCTGTCAACTCTCCTTTGTAATTTCCAGCAAACTCTCAATGTTTAAACCCCTCGTATGCATCACAGCAAACCACTGAGACTTAGATCTTTCACAGCACTTGTTAAAGCCTGCAGCGGAAACAGACTGTCCCCACAATGCCCTCTGTTTTTCACCCTCTTGTTGCTCTTTATCTCTCTCTCTCTCGCCTGCAGCAAGCTCTGCGCAGACCATTAGGTTTGGGGTTACTAATGCTCCTCTCGCCTGTTCTGCTTTCCATTATGACCCCAGGCACTGTGACCTGTTTCTCTCTGTTCTGTGTCCCATGTTCTATCAGTGTAATTTCCCCCTGATGGAAACCCCTCGTGGGCCTCTCTCTCGTCTACTACCGATACAACAGTAGTAATGTACATTTCCACCCAAGATAGGATCATGCCTGGCCATTTTTTCATTCGTGAAGGACTAAAATGGACCTTTATTTTTTTCCCTATGACAAAATGCACTAGTCAGTATCTCCACTTTTTGCCAAATATGTTACATCCACAGCACATAGACCTACCGAAGTCTTTAAACATCTGAGACCCAGTGCTATTTTAGTATATATTGGCTTTTATTTTAATGTTATCAGTATTCATTTTGATATTAGTTCTATTTTTTTTGTCATTTTTATGTTCTTTTGGCATTTTTAATATAAAGTTTGGCATTCCTGTAGCTACAGGCGAGCTACTGTAGCTCAAATTGCTCAAGAAGTTAATGCTGGTTCTGATAGAAAGGTGTCAGAATACACAGTGCATCTCAGTTTGTTGCATAGCTGCAGACCAGTCAGGATGGCCAGTCAGGGCCCAAAGCACCAACAGTGGACACATGAGCATCAGAACTGGACCACGGAGCAATGGAGGAAGGAGGCCTGGTCTGATGAATCCCGTTTTCTTTTACATCACATGGTTGGCGGGGTGCGTGTGCGTTGCTTACCTGGGAAACACATGGCACCAGGATTCACTATGGGCTGAAGGCAAGCCGGCGGAGGCAGTGTGATGCTTTGGGCAATGTTCTGCTGGGAAACCTTGGGTCCTGCCATCCATGTGGATGTTACTTTGACACGTACCACCTACCTAAGCATTGTTGCAGACCATGTACAGCCTTTCATGGAAACGGTATTCCCTGGTAGCTGTGGCCTCTTAATAGTTCAAAATCTTAAAACTTTAAATTAAAGATTAAAAAAATCAATGTGGTCTCAGAGTTTTGAACCTCACTGTACAACTCTCTCTCACCGTTTGATCCAAAGGCCTCCTCTCCGTGGCTCCCATGAAATGAAAGTGTGGTTTTTCCTCTGGTTCCGCACAGAGGAAGCCCTGTGGATCGATCAGTGGCCTTCCATCAGGTGGCTGCTAATGAATGAGATGAGAGTGGGAGGGCGATTCGAGTGAAGTATTGCTCTCCTCAGCAGAGTTCTTGTCTCCGGATCTGACAGCATCCTCCCCCCGGCCGCTTCACCACTATCTGTCTAGTCACTATCAATTACTGAGCTCTGAAACACCCTGCACCCTGTACACCTTCCAAGGCAAGTGTGGATGCACATGTCGGGGCCTTGACCTGCTGTGTGTGTGCGTGCCGCGTGTCAGGAAATGAGAGGTAACGCTATAGAGGCAGGTGGCCACCGAAGCATCTCGCTATCCATTTTGTGTAATTGTGGTCACCTCACCTTGACAATTGTGTGTGTGTGTGTGTGTGTGTGTGTGTGTGTGTGCTGTTGTCCTCCTACTCCAGGACGAAAAACTCAACGAAGATTGTGGAGCTGTGGTACAGTGGTCAACCCATGCAGGCAGGGCTTGACATTAACACCCATCACCCCACCAAATGTGAGTGTATTTCAGCAGTGGTGTGTGACGCAGTCACTCCTACTAACCACTCTGGCCGGTTGAATTTTATATATAATATAAAAGTCTTTTGATATATAAAAATATATAGTAAATATAAAGTCTTTTGAAAAGGCATCTGAAATAATAAACTAAGTGCAATGTAGTTGTCAAACATTTCAATACACATCAATACTGAAATATCTGAAACTCTTCCAATACTCATTTTCTGCAGAACAGATTCACGATACCAGCTGCTCTTTCTCTCTCTCTCATCCCTCCGACAGAGAGTCGGCACACAAACTGCCTCATTTCATTTGCTCTGGATGAATGTTGTTGGTCTTACAGGGCTTGAATTTCGGCATGGGATTGCACGTATTGCACATTATTTTACTCATTCCCGCAGATTTTATTCTCACACCCAATGTGCGCCACATAAATCCTCCTCTCAGTACTGAATTGAGTTCTTTTTCACTGCTTATTGCTCTTAAACAGTCAAATAATGCCGGTCTTGGTGAGTATTCACATAAACACAGTCAGTTATGTTTGAAGTGAACGTAAACAGTTGAGAAAGAAAACGCATGTGTAACAGTATAATGGATCTTAAAGTGACAGCAGCCTAATAAACCTGCTGCCAAATTATGAGATAATATTATAAATATCTACACAGCAGTTTTCCCCATGATATCAATGTCAAAACTGTGGCCAGTTAACTTTAGAAAACCACTAGCCACAGTGTCTGGTGAGCAAAAAAGTTCATGTCAATGTAGAATTGAATCCAGCCTACAATATTTCTTGATCCTTTTCCTTTGCTACTTTTCACCGTATTTGTCTTGAGCTGGTTAAAAAGCTGGTTTCCCAGTTGACAGGTGCCCAAAACAACTCTAAAACAAGATGGGAAACCAGCTAAGCAAACCATCTTAGGTTAAAAATGGAAAAACAAACCTCCCTTTTATACTCACCTGCCATTCAAACTACCCGAAGAGCAAAACAAATGGCACAAAGTGCCTCGTACTTGAAGGAATTACTCCATTTTGCAGTCTCACAAACAAACTCGTCTCAATTATACGATTAAAATCTTTCCTTCAAACACACTCTCACATCGTCTAATGCATTTTTGCATAATCGCGCTTGATTCTCGGCGTGAAGAACCGAGCTGAGGAGCTCTGATTGCCGAAGTCACAGTCTGAGAGTGACTGATGAACAAGGCTGAAATTTCATGTTTCCTCTCCAGAGCCCTTAAGCAGATGTCATATTCTGGCAATTTTCCCCTCAGTATTAATGGAAAGGCTCAGCTGGCCAGAGAGGAATGGTTATGAGTTATCTGCCGAGAGCGAGAGGATTGCTCCAAGCTTTTGGAAAGTTTGCGATATTCTCAAAGAGCTTTGAAGGTGAGTAATGGCAAATCTAATCAATTCATTATCCCTTTATATGAGTTGTGGGTATCCTTTCTATCACGACGAAGACCAAATGGAGCTCCATTAACAGTATGTGTGTTTAAAACACCTTCTTTTTTATGATCTGTGTGCCATGCACAATGAATAGCAAGGCTTTTGTCTCTTTCTGATTCCGTTCCTCCGGCTTTGCAGACAGGAATATATTCTTTTCATGTGCACATGTCTTATTTTGCTTGAAGAACTAGCAGGAAAGGCATCTAAGCCGTAAATTATTTTAAAGAATGGGCTCTAATGACCTAACAAACTTTAATATAGCCTATATTATTGAGTCGCCCCATTAAGTATAGCCAGTATTTCCTACCCATGCATTCATCATGCTGCAGACAACCTAGCTGTTGATTTATACTGCCATTTATTCCACACGAAATGAGCAGAGATTACATATTCTATTCAAATTCATATAATGGGCTGACTGTATGTGTCTGTAGGAGAGTGAGTGCTTTTTCATTTTCTAAAAGTTTGCCTTGCTCTTTTTTCAATTTACATCCATTCGTTTAGCAGGAAGTTCTCATGGTACAACAGTCTGGGAAGTCTGGGAGTTTTTCATTATGTACAGGTATCACCAGAGAAAAACAAAACAAAACAAAACAAAACAAAAAACAGGCCAAGTAGTTTTTACAACATGATAGCTAGTTTAGTGTTGGTCTAAGGTGGTCTACCAATAAAAGCTTAATAAAAATGAACTAGCATGTTTCAACACACTGCTAACATGAATTAGCATGTTGCTAACATGTTTTAGTACATTGCTAGCATGTTTTAACATTCTGATAGCATGGATTAGCATGTTGCTAACATGTTTTATGGTGCATTCAAGTCAAGTCGGAAAGATCACTTGTATGAGCTGAACGCACATGAACGGCACCACAATGTCGTAAACAAGAGTGGGAACTTCGGGATTTGCTTTAAGCGCCGATCTGTATGAGTAGGGGGCATGTCAGTGAGAAACATGGTGGAATATTACAATATTATAGGTATTTAGCAGTGACATTGTCAGGCTTTTACATTTACAACGAAGTAAGCTAACTGCCTGCACAAAACATGGAAGCATTATAATATAACATGATTAAGCACATTGCTAGCATTAATTAGCATTATTTATCATGTTGCTAGCATGATTGTACACATTGCTAGCATGAATTAGCATGATTTAGCATGTTGTTAGCATGATTTAGGACATTGCTAGCATGAATTAACATGTCACTACCATGATTTAACACGTTGCTAACATGTTTTAGTATGCCGATAACATGGATTAAAATGTTGCTATCATGAATTAGCATATTGCTAACATGATTGTGTTATTATTAGGTATTAATTAGCATAATTTAGCATCTTGATGCTAGCATCTTGATCTTAACAAGTTGCTCGCATGTTTTAACATTCTGACAACGTGGATTAGCATGCTGCTATCATGAATTAGCATATTGCTAACATGATTAAGCACATTGATAGCATTAATTAGCATTATTTATCATGTTGCTAGCATGATTGTACACATTGCTAGCATGAATTAGCATGAATTACCATGTTGTTAGCATGTTTTAGCACATTTGAGAACATGAATTATCATGTTGTTAGCATGATTTAAGACATCTCTAACATGAATTAACATGTCACTAGCATGATTTAACATGTTGTTAACATGTTTTAGCATTCTGATAACATGGATTAGCATGTTGCTATAATGAATTAGCCTATTGTTAACATGATTAAGCACATTGCTAGCATGAATTAACATGTCACTAGTATGATTTAACATGTTGCTAACTTGTATAATCATTCTGATAACATAGATTAGCATTTTGCTATCATGAATTAGCATATTGTTAACATGATTAAACACATTGCTAGCATGATTTACCATGTTGCTAACATGTTTCAGCACATTGTTAACATGATTTAAGACATTGATAATGATAATCATAAGATGATGTTTTAAGACATTAAGACATTAAGACATAAATCATGAATTAGCATGTCCTTAACACGATTAAGCATAATTTAACATATTGGTAGCATGAATTACCATGATGTAACATGTTGTTAACATGTTTTATCATTCTGATAACATGGATTAACATATTGCTATCATGGATCAACATATTGTTAACATGATTAAGCACATTTTGCTAACATTAATTAACATAATTTAACTTGTTGCTAGAAGGAATTAGCATGTTGCTGGCATTAATTCACACTTTGCTAGCATGGGTTAGCATGTTGCTAACATTAATTAGCATGTTTTAGCACATTGTTAACATGATTTAACACTAATATTAATCAATCTTATCTTATCTTATTACTATCAATTAATCAATATTAAAGGGGCTCTATGTAGGAATGACACCCAGTGGTCAAAATAGGTACTGCTGTCCAAATTCAAAATATTGTTTGGCCCGCCCCCTCTTTCAAAAACGCGGGTTGCCAGCAACAATAGGAAGCGCAATTGACAATGAAAGCTGAGGAGACTTACACACTGTAAGCTGATGAATTGATTTATCTGTGTTTTAATCTGCGATTCTCTGACCCAGTTTGTTTGCTGGTTTCCATGGCTGCAATACGCTGTGTTTTCCGCTAACTGGCAAACTGTGATGTCGAAATACTATTGGATAAACTGGCAGCACACGGTTTCACACAGACCAAAACAAAAACAGACAATCCGACACGGAACGCACATTCAAAGTAGAATATCTGGCTGTAGCATTGAAACAAGTAGGTGAACTTAGCATGTTTCTTAAATATCTGCAAACATATTGGGGAATTTTTATGCTTTATTAAAGTGAAAATCTTACATATAGCCCCTTTAAGTCAAGCCAACATAATAACACTAAAGTAACTCTGATATGTCTGACAGTTCATCAGTGTGGAATACTGTTTAAGAAGTGTACGGGAACATACTGTGGCACTGCTAATACAACAAATGACACATTCAGTCAGTAGAAACAGCCGAGTGATGATGGACAGCAGTCTGTGCAGATGTTTGTGGATGCAGTGAGAGAACCTCAGTCTCTCGGCGAGGGTGAAGGCCAGCCTGGCTCTGGGAGGACAGGCAGAACTCGCCACTTCAGCGCAACACCTGCTAAGAGCACAATTAGAGGCAATTAGCCGGGTATGAAAGGCCAGAGCTGGATTTCCAGGCTCAGCTCTAAAATTAATGATGCCTGGCAAAGTGTTTATGTGTGTGTGTGTGTGTTTCCGTTAAGTGTGACACTGAGTGTAGCTGGAGGCATGCCGCTAATTTCAGGCCTTTGTGATCCTCGTTCACGGCACTGAGAGATTAATGCCATCATCACACGAGAGCGAGGGATCGCTGTGACAGCAGGGGTCATGCAGCACAACGTCCAGCTACATCTGCTCAAATGACACATTAGCAGAACTGAGAGGATGATAGAAGTGCAGAGATTCCAGAGATACTGGTCATTTTCAGTCAGTCAGTCCCTCTTTAAATACGTCATTAAAATTTGTGAAACATTTTAAATTATGCAATTGTTCTGGAGACTGTAATGCACAAGTCTGACAGGTTTTTATGACAAATCAAGTTTGACATCTATTCTACACTCAACTAGCCTGAACAGTCTGTAGCAGACAGAAGAACATACAGGTTTGGAACGACATTAAAGTGAGTAAATAACAGGATTTAAGGGCTTAGGAGTGACACACATGACTCGGTGTGCTGTACCTTTCCTGAGATATCCTTTCTGTTTTCTAACTGATCCTTACAAACTGACCTATGATTTTCATTTAACGGACGATCAAAACTACGAAGAGTCAGAGTATTTATAAAAGCTGTCTGTCACTAGCAAAGCTTAATGACTATCCTACGACAACATGCTAATTCATGCTATCAATGTGCGAAATCATGCCAGCAACATGCTAATTCATGTTAGCAATGTGTTAGAACAAGCTCACAAAATGTTAAATCATGCTAATAACATTCTAACAAATGCTAAAATGTGCTAACAACATGGTAAATCATGTTAGCAAATGCTAGTTTATGCTAGCAATGTATTAAAACATGCCAGAAACATGCTAATTCATGTTAGCATTGTGTTAGAACAAGCTCGCAAAATGTTAAATCATGCTAATAACATGCTGACAAATGCTAAAATGTGCTAGCAACATGGTAAATCATATTAGCAACATATGCTAGTTAATGTTAGCAATGTATTAAAACATGCCAGAAACATGCTAATTAATGTTAGCCTTGTGTTAGAACATGCTCACAAAATGTTAAATCATGCTAATAACATGTTAACAAATGCTAAAACATGCTAGCAACATGTGAAATCATGTTAGCAATTTGTTAATTAATGTTAGCAATGTGTTAAAACATGTTAGCAACATGATAATTCATGTTAGCAGAGTGGTAATTCATGCTAACAATTTGTTCAAACATGTTATCAGCATTTTAATTCATGCTATCAACATGCTAATTCATGTTAGTAAAGTGTTAGAACATGTTCACAACATGTTAAATCATGCTAACAAATGCTAAAATGTTATCAAAATGCTAAACCATGCTAACAACATGCCAATTCACACTAGCAATGTGTTAAAACATGCTAGTAACATGATAATTAATGTTAACAGCATGCTAAAACATGTTAGCAACATGATAAATCTTGTTAGCAAAACATGCTAATTCATGCTAGCAACATGATAATCCATGCTAGCAAAGTGCCAATTTAATGCTAGGAGCATGCTAAAAAATGCTAGGAATGTGATGAAGCATGTTAGCAACATGTTAATTCAGGTTAGCTGTTTGTTAAAAAGAAAAGAATGAAAGAAGCTATCATTGTAAAAATAAATAAATAAATAAATAAATAAATCAGCTTTCATTTGCACCAATGTCATTTAGGCCATGCAGCCTGTTGGATAATAGATTTAGCAAACACACATTCAGTAACATTTTAATATATAATGTTCGTTTTTACAATACAATCAATTCCCAATGAATAAAATAAACTCGCTCCCTATATTATTTTCTCCTAGGATATCCTGGAGAACTCAGACATTTGCAAATTACAATTACACTGTTATACAATTAACCACTTATTGCAAATAAAACATAATTCTTTCT
Organism: Ancherythroculter nigrocauda; assembly: GCA_036281575.1. Taxonomy (NCBI): domain Eukaryota; kingdom Metazoa; phylum Chordata; class Actinopteri; order Cypriniformes; family Xenocyprididae; genus Ancherythroculter; species Ancherythroculter nigrocauda. Next base: position 1,445,788 of record VTFQ01000314.1, read on the forward strand.
GTTCATAATGTCTTTAACCATGCGCACACACACTACTGTTCAAAGGTTTGGGGTTGGTGAGATTTTTCAGTATTTTTGAATATATGATAATATTCTGTCACTTTTTATTAATTTATGCATCCTTGCTAAATATAAGTATTCATATCTTTAAAAAAAATAATAATACTGACCCCAAACTTTTGAATGGCAGTGTACATTTGTGCACAAGCAGGTGTCAAGAGTTTTTGACTAAACTCTTATTGGTTGTCATTTTGGTTAAAAGCGCCACCTGGGCCCCCACAGTCCCTGCCTGTCTGTCATCATTAGTCGTCACGGCTGATTCATGAGACTGAAGATGTTGTGGAGCTGTAATCAGAGGGTCTGCCTGCTTTCAGCCCTGCAGGCCCAACACAGAACGCCCAAACCTCCAGCCCTGATGAGGGGAAAGAATGTCAAAGCATTCTGATTACCAGAGCTCTTCAATCAAAGCTCCATATCCGTGTCTGAACCAGAGAAGTGATTGGAGAGCTCTGGCTTGCCAGAGATTCTCTCTGATTGTGATTGTGGAATGAAGTGAGCCTTGTGTGGCATGGCTGCAGCTGCAAATTTGAAATGTGTGGCCAAAAAGCCATTTGGGAAATTGTTGGTTGTGAATTTGGGACACGAGTTAACAAAACAAGCCGCTTTAAAAATGTTTTCAAATGAAATAGGTGTGATGGATTGAGAATTTGGATTGGTGTCAGGTGGTGCAGTGATCGAACAAGCCTTTGATGTTTGATGACCAGCTGAATAGTTGGTTTTACATGGCCAGTCTAGATGAAGGATCTTTACCTTTTAACTATCACATTGAAAAATGTTAGAAAAACATCTACTGGTAACTGATCTAGATGGTTGATAAAATGGACCACCAGCTGCTGTGACCGAGGTAGACCTGGTAGGTCACTTTTATTAAGCTTTTATGGTTGGTAGACCACCTTAAACCAGCACTAAACGAGATATTATGTTCTAAAAACTACATGGCCTGTTTTATTTCCCAACAGGGAAGACCATGAATGCTAAGCACACTGGTACAAAGCTGGTGATCACCTACCAGAAATCCATTTAGCTGCAGGTAATCGGCTTATACAGGGACTCCCATGACAAAGAGATGTGTATGAGTTGAGAGAGAAAGACACTGAGATCCACATTAACTGTGAAACTATTAAAAGTCCCATAGACTTTCATTGAGGGGGTCAAAACTTTTGTACAATAACACTTATATGCCCGGTTTCACAGACAGGGCTTAGACTAAGCCAGGATTAGGCTTTAGTTCAATTAAGCCATTTAAGTAGCTTTTATAAACATACCCTAGAAAGAAACATTACTGGTGTGCATCTTGAGACAAAACAATGGCACTGATGTATTTTAAGATATGTCAGTACAAGTTGATTTCAGTTAAAACGGCTCAAACATACATTTTAGTCCAGGACAAGTTTAAATCCTAAATGAAACCGGGGGATAAATGACTAAATGTAATGCAAGTGAAATTTAAGCTGTCTATCATTAACAAAGCATATTTTAAACTTTCTGACCTGGCTTTGCCAAGCCAACATCAAAGTTTGTCATGAAACTTTACTCATCTATTTGAAATACTATTATAGTGTTTATTAATATATATTTTTTTTATATTTTCAGCATAAGACAAATGTTGAGACATTTGAGATTCTCTTAGAAAGATCACAGCTGTATTGGTGTAAAGAAAACTGCATGTCTCAACAGTTCTGCTCAATGCTAAATTAGTCAGGCCGCACATGGAAGCAGTCCCATCACGCTTGCCCTCTTTGGACATTAAAAAAAACTCTGTATCATTAAAACATTGGAGGCAAAGGAAGTTCTATTATTGCCAACTTGACCTTTAAAGGGTAATTGCCTTTTCCTTACCAAAGGATAAAACCCTTAAAATGATCAAACGAAAATAGGACCTTCTTTACAAGCTACAATAAACCAAACAATAAAAATATGTTTCTCCATAAAATGTTAGCCATATCACTCAGGAAGAGATCTTAAATAGCTTTTAATGGGAAAAAAAGGCCGTAGTATTTATGGTACTGTTCCCACTGAAATTTTCCTTGTATGAAAGAAGTCACATTTGAATGAGAACAGTTCTTTTACAAATCAAATGAGTGCATTGGTCACTTTACAATCCACGGTCATGTGATAGGTATTCCATGTTGTAAGAAAACTGAAAAAAGAGAAGGATTTAAAAGAGTAAAACACTCTCTGGCTCTTTGGAAACAGAGTCAAAGTTTTATCTGAGTTTATGGGGAAACTCTGGCTGCAGAATGAAAGCGTTCCACTGCAGCTGTCATGAAAGATAGACTTTAAAGGGCACTTTTCAGACTATTGTCACATCAAAGCACTGCGGCTCTCTTTGGGGTATTGTGCTACTTTAATGATTTTTTTTCTGTTTTGAGTTGGCAGGAAGCTATCATATATAGAAACCACCTGATCTGGAAACACAGCGTGGTGAAAGAATAGAGGAAGATGCATGGAGAAGACCAGCAATGGAGTGTTTGAAAACAGGAAAACAATAGCTGAAGAATTTTAAAAACGGATTGATTGTCACACCATGTTCTAATTGGGCCTTTTTAAGTGCACAGTTTTTAGGAGACACCCCTGGAGGAATTCCCTCCTCGAAAAATGACTAAAAATCTTGCAGTCACTCGAGGCTCCATGTCCTCCAGCCCGGTGAGGTGGCTCGTTCCCGGTCAAAGTCAGATTGCAATATTTCAGATATTCTCAACTGTAGATTGGGCAAAAACAGGCCATTACGGTGTGGGGATGCCTAAGCCGCCCAGGCCTCACCTTGGGCAGGGTAAAAAATCAGATTTGACCGCGATGGATCACTGGAAGTCTGGTCTTTAGGAATTTGAGCTCCCTGGATCTTTGATGTCCAGGGGGTCAACGGCAGATGCCTAAGACGCCCAAGCCTCACCTTGGGCTGGGTAAAAATTCAAATTTGACCGCGATGGATCACTGGAAGTCTGGTCTTTAGGAATTTGAGCTCCCTGGATCTTTGATGTCCAGGGGGTCAACGGCAGATGCCTAAGACGCCCAAGCCTCACCTTGGGCTGGGTAAAAATTCAAATTTGACCGCGATGGATCACTAGAAGTCTGGACTTTGAGAATTTGAGCTCCCTGGATCTCTGATGTCCAGAGGGTCAACGGCAGATGCCTGAGCTGTCCAAGCCTCATCTTGGGCGGGGTAAACATTCAAATTTGCTGCAAGCTCACGCTTGCACACTGATGTAATACATATTGGCCCCTGATAAGTATATTTGGGCACTTAACCCACACTTAAAAATGTATGAATATTTTTTTGCAATAAAACAAAATATCAAATCAAGTGGCATTTATTTAATATGTTATTGAAAATACACAAATATTTGAACTCTTTTTTTTTATTATTGTCAAATGTTGGTGGAACATGTTCATTATTAATGTGGTGAAACTACATCTGAGAGGAACTGACTTCATACATTTACTAAAATTCACCTTGGCACCAGTTAAAAGTAGATGCAACAATGGCTTATAAAAATGAAGTTTGTTCTGAGAAAAACTCATTTGTATCACAGCATCAAATTCCACTTGGTTTAATTTAGGGATGCACCTCTGATATATCCATTTATTAGGGATGAATGGATATATCAGAGAAGGATGTCTATGAAGTAAATGTATCGAATTCATAGAATGTAAAACAGATGAAATATATAGCTGCTGTGCATGAGCTGATAAGTGATTGAGCATGCAGCGGCACAAACGCGTGAGCATGTCAAGCGCATCCATTTTTCCAGATATCGCTGGAAAGTCTGTAGTTCGGTCGGATATGGCAATAGCAAAGAAAGTAAAAGGAGTATATTACTACTTTAACCCACGTTGATTGCTGATCGTTCACACAGCACATATGCATTATTTAGATTAAAAATAAATTCTATGTCCAAGTGAAAACATGAACTGTTACATTTATGTATAACAAGTGGCTCCCTAAATTATTACAGGAAGGCGGTTCAGTGATCACATGACGTTTTCAAGAAGTTTTCTGTGTGCAAACATCCGAAGCATGCACCCAGAAAGCTGCCTCTCAGACAGCATGTGAATGGCCTATTAAATCAAGTTCATATAGGTAAGTGTCTTTGTGAAACATAGTTGGTTATGTCTTAAGTGAATGTAAACAGTTGGGAAAGAAAACGCATGTGTAAGAGTACGTCGGAAATGTGCAGCTCTTAAAGTGACAGCAGCCTAATAAACCTGCTGCTGTCTTTGTCTTCAATGTTAATTTAACAACAGAAGACAAAGAGAAAATCACTCACTGCTCTTGTCTGGTTGAGCCCTGCTGGAGCACTGTGCTATTAAGTTAAAGATAAAATATGATAGAGCAATAATATGAACAGTGAAAGTAAGAGTAGCTCATACAATACATTTTAACAGACATAATTAGGCATGTAAATAACTGAAAGAAATATATATTTGCTAAGCTGACTAATATGATTCATATTCTTATGGTTTCTGTGCCCAATGTAAATACAGGTATCCATACTCTGTAATAAAAATAAAAGTACAACTGTGTTTTGACATGCGCTGGAGAAAAGAAAATTCACCATGTGGACAGGAAAGGTCAGGAGCTCCACTCCTCTCATCTCATCCTCCTGGTGGAGGTGCTGTTCCCATAATTACAGTGTAAGCAGTGCCTTCTAAGTGCGCCTAAAGCAAACATCATCAGGCTGACGGCAGTAATTTTATATCATTACTGAATATGACTGGGTAGGGACATTAGCGATGGAACATTAAACTGCCTCATGCCGCTTCTAAATGGTTTGTCAAACAACGTACGATTCCCTTTTTGTGATTTATGCAACTTTCAGGAAACCGGCACAGAAACGGGGATGGAAAGAATGGGATTCGGTATGTGCTGATGAAGAGGAATTCAGGAGTGATGATGATGACAGAGATGATGAGTCACTGTAAAAAGTCTGGACTAGTGCAATGTGGTGATAATAACGACAGCTGTGCTTGTGAAATGATTCAGACATCTGCTCCCTGTTGAATACTTTGTTTACTCTTATAATGAGGTAACAGCTTATTTAGCATGTTTTATTATTGCTGAACTATCTGATGCAGGAAGTGTCCTGGGTCACATTCATCCAGTGTGGCTTACTTGGTTGGCCGGTAAAGTTTCGAAAGGCATCAAATCAAGTTTTAAGTTTATCTATAATCAAAGCATGTAATCTGGCTCTTCACACCCTGCTTTTTATTTTAGTAGAGTTCAGGTTTATGCTACATTATCCTGAAAGTTTTCTGGCTAACCAATTAAGCCTGAGAGTTCTTGATCACAAAACAATCAAATTTAGCTGTACAATAGTAATTTCTGTACCATTTACTCAAATCTGTATTGTGTTCTTTGTATCTTTTTGAAGCTTTAGCAAGTAATCTCATTTTTGTGGTCCGAAGAAGAAAAAGAAAATAGTTTGGGATATCAAGTGGGTTAGTAAATAATTTTCATTTTTGGACAACTGTTCCATGAAATGGTACCTATGTAATATAAGTCTCTGGTGTCTCCAGAATGTGTCTGTGAATTTTCAGTTCAAAATCCCCCACAGATCATTTATTATAGCTTGTCAAATTTGTCCCTATTTGGGTGTGAGCAAAAACACGCCGTTTTTGTGTGTGTCCCTTTAAATGCAAATGAGCTGCTGCTCCCACCCCCTTTCCAGAAGAGGGCGGAGCTTTAACAGCTCAACAACAACAAAGCTGGAGAATCTCACGCAGCCAAAATGAGGATTGTCAGTAACGGTGTTCAGCCTTACATTGTTCAAACCGGAGTCGACACTGATGGAGAGACTCAGGAAGAAGTTACAACTTTTAGACGTTTCTGAATGGTTAGTGGATAAATTGATGTAGTTGCTGTGGAGTTGATTCAACTCATCCACTAGCATGTGCCGTCATGTTCATCTTTTGTGTTGAATTGACCCTCGTTTGTGAAGCAGTCCGGCGTAAAATGACGGCATGACAACAACACTCTACTACAACAACTCTTCCTCTTCTCTAAAGCAGCCCAACATGGCCCCGCCCCCTTTGTTGTGTGTTCTTGGGGGCGGGGTTTATGTAAATTTTAGGGTTTGTGATGTCACTATCCTGGGAAGAAGCTTGTTGTAGTCTTAAAAAGCGATTTCTGTAAAAGAAAATATCTCTCTTTGCATTGAACTTTGAGTGTAGTAACTTTGCAGATGTTGTTTATGATCAAACAGCAACATTACACACTAACTAAAGTTAAGAAAGTGAAATCATAATCAAGGACCCCTTTAAGGAGCATTGTTTGAGTATGTTCTGGTGTACATAACTCATTCTCCCATTTTTGCAATCATAAGGAGAGAGAGAAAAAGAGAGGTAAAGAAAGAAATTTAGCAGAGTATTTATCTCTCTCAGATATTCTGAGCAGCGATGGAGAGAACGTCACTGAATGCCGAAGTGAAAAATCCCATTTCTCAGACACGCGGTGGGAGATTGAACATGAAGGGGATCATTTCTCTGCCGTGGCTAATGTCTCTTCTGAGAGTCCTCTTTTTGCTAAATTAATTTCACTTCCTTTAAGTGCATGTTTACTTTAAACAGGACTGAAGTCCCCTGACAAATGCATTTCTTTCTCATCCCCTGAATGTTCAGATGCTCCTCAGGTGCATGTAGAATTCAAGTATGCCCAAAAGACATTTTGTAGGCTTTATTTAAATTGCAGTTTGCTACATCATTGAAATGTGTGCCCACCCATGTATAACTGAAGTATGATGGAGAGTGTGTGTTTACTGTGCTTTTATCAGGAACTATAAAACTGTCTTAGTGAAAGAAATCAAAACAGCAATCCCTTTTTATCATTCCAAAACCAAGCCAGGCAGTGATGGGGACTGACTAAATTGGTGACACTACTAACTTAACCGCATTTTCTGTAGCCTAGTAGTGTAAGAGTTTTTCAAGCATTTTAAACATAAGCCACTTCTACCTACAAGTTGCATTATTGCCTTACTAAACGCTATTTCTTTGATGTCATATTGTACTTTGAATGCAATGCAGTAAGTGATTTCTGAGAAATGCCGTTGAAAGTGAATTGGAAAGAGCAACAAAACACACTTGTAGCTGATCAGCAGTAGGGGGAGCAGTAGCCAATCAGCAGTCACTCATGAGGGGGGAGGTGCCTGTGCTGCATAGCATGTTTGTTAATTTGGGGGTGGAGCTATCAAAATAGGGGTGTGATCCTTTTGGGTAGGACTGCATAAACAGAACAGAACGGAACGCATGCGAGCTACAGCGAAAATAGACGAGAGATTGTGCAAAGAGGTTAGAGAGTACCTTCATTTGTACAGCTCTAGCATGAAAGAATACAAAGATGTTTACATAGGTTGTAATGATGAGAGATTGCTCAAAACTGCGCATGCATCGAACGCCTGTGTACGCATATGAGTCAAACGAAGTATACTTCGCAAAGCTGTGCGTTTGACTGTACAAAAACGAAGTATACTTTGAGCTTAACAATGTTTTTGGAAAACGCACCCCAGAGTGATCTCTCTCTCACACCGACGGCACTGACACCAATTCAACTTGCTGAATCACACTCACCTAAATGGTTCTCTGGTGCAAAGTTGGTATTTACTAGTTGGGAAGTCACAATTATGACATCAGGTGTGTTCAAGTCACTTCAATCAGAGCAGGTGTGTTTTTGCTTTTTTATGTTTTCACTCAATTTATGATGGTGCTGTAAATTGAATCTTTAGATATCCTATAGTTGTGACTACTTTTATTGTAAAACAAACAAACAAACAAAAAAAACATTAATTTCAACAAATTTACCATCAGTACAAATGCTGCATTTATTGTGGCTGCCATATTTTCTCACTGCCAGACCCACAACTCTGAAACTCAGAGTTTACGCTAAGCTTACCTAAGTTTACGCTACTCCTACATCCTACATCATACGCTGCAACTCGACTCTCTGAATACATGGATGGCCATTACCAGAAGCTAGTGATCATAGTCTATAAAGTTACAATTATGGATATTTTTCTTATAAAAACCCATCGCTTCGCTTCAGAATGTCTCTCCTGGAGTCGTATGGATTACTTTTATGATGGATGGATGCACTTTTTTGGGCATCATTCACTCCCATTATAAAGCATGGAAGAGCCAGGATGTTTTTTAATATATCCCTGATTGTGTTCATCTGAGAGAAGATAGTCGTGTACATCTAGGATGGCTTGAGGGTGAGTAAATCATGGGATAATTTTCATTTTTAGGTGAACTATCCCTTTAAGCCTTAACACAAACAAGTTACAAATGTTACTCTTACTTTAAAAATAAGGTGGATAGAAAATCCATTTTATTTAATTGAATCCGTAGATCCTAAACGGATGTGTCTCTTTCATATTTAGTGTTGTCAAGTTCAATATATTCAAATAAACCGCCCTAACCCACTCTTTCTCTCATATGGAGATTTATTCTAGTGAATCGGATCAGATGGGCAGTTCATTAAATTGAGACAATTAAAAGTGACGATTCACTGATTCAAATATGCTTTCAGGGCTTCGTTTTATGGCAGGCTGTTTAGTTAAATGCTGCCACTTTTTGCTATAATTTCACATTAGTTGCATTCTAGTCTTTTTTTTTTTTTCATTTAGTTGCAGCAAGCAAAGCGTGCAACATGTGCTTTCCATTTGTATTGAGTTCCATTTATTTGCCTCAAAAATACCTGTCTAAGCCTGTGTGCTTTTGTCAATCAGTGATGGCTGATTACTTGTATATGGGTGTTTATTTATACACTTTTTTTTTTTTTCAGCAGAAAACAGGAGTCCCTCCTGGAAAATGAATTACATGAAATAATGAAGTCACTGAATTAGATCATTAGCTTGATTAACTCACCCCATATGTTGCAGTCATGGGAGAATGATGAAAAAGCAGGAAAACACATCAGCGCTTGTGAATCATAATTAAGAAATGCTAATTGTGTTTTTCATTACGGGAAAATCAATGGCTAACTCTGGAGACGTTACACTTGGTTTATTTTGTTTGGGCTCAAGATTTCATTTTAGAAGCGACATAAAATGATGCTGAATGTTAGAAAACATGCCATTGCTTTAAAGTTTAACCCGTCACATGTACCGTAGCTATAAAAAGATCTCATTGAATATTTGACAGAAAGCTCTTTTGCATACGCATTCTTTCGACTATATTGATGCACATAGTTCTCACCGAATTTTCATTTATAGGTGCAAATTGAATAAAGGGGTGTCTCCATATTGCCTGGGAATACCGCTTAGCTCATGTATTAAAGCTGACTACATTGGCCCTGGCCTTGCTTTAAGTCAGTAATATGCTGAGATGGGAAATCTTTAGATTGTGCATTGTTTGCAGGGTCACACACCATGTAATTATATTTTGAACCTGCTGGTGAGCTCGAGACAAGAGCATACATTTGAATATACATTAGATGACTGCAGAAAGACTTTTCTACAATGGCAACAAACCATAGACTAACACAATATGTGCATGCTCAGGGAAACCAAGGGCTCTGCAAACATTATGGTTAGCTTACATAGCTATATGAATGTGTTAATTAGGCTGACAATAAGTTATACTTTATGTATATGTATATTTGGTATTTGCTCATGTTTTAAAGGCATATTATGCCTTTTTTTAACATTTTAAACTTTTTTTTAAGTGTGAAAAGATACTGTTTGAGCATGAAAAAGCTCTGCAAAGTTGTAAAGCACAAAGTCACTCCAAAGGGTCTATATCGCTGTCAGTGTTTCTGAACTCCCTGAAACGCCTCCATTGTAGTCTTGAGTTTTCTTCACAAAAATTTGAATTTAAATAATTCATACGCAGATTAAAGGGGCGGGGCCTGGTTGAGTTAGTTAGTAGTGTGTTGAAACTGGCGGTTATGGTGAGGGGCAGGACATTTCCCAAACACCAATCACAACACACTGCTCCAGCCGACCAATCGGAGCACATTGTGCTTTTCTGGAGGAGGGGCTTCATAGAGACAGGAACTGAATAGAGCGTTACTGACAGACTGGAGCTGTGTTCGACATCGCCTCCTACATTCACTATTCCCTAGATTATTCCACTAATATAGTCCACTTGAAGGAGTGAATGAAAACGAGTGAGTGAATTCAAACACTAAGAGACGCTTTCACATAGTTTGTGCTTGCTGTTTAATAATCATTTGAAACTTAGCAAACTGGCAACTCCAGTAGTAATGAAACATTGTAAAAAATGCTGGATTAAAAACAACCCAAATTGGGTTGAAAATGGACAAACCCAGTGATTGGGTTATTTTAACTCACACTCTAAAAAATGTTTGGTTAAAAACAACCCAAGTTGGGTTGAAAATGGACAAACCCAGCAATTGGGTTGTTTTAACCCAGTGGTTGGGTTAAATGTTTGCCCAACGTGCTGGGTAGTTTTATTTAACCCAACTACTGATAAAAAATGACTATATGTTTGGCTTAAAATGAATCCAAAATAGGTGAGAAATTAAAAATCAGACACGTAATTACTAGAGGCAACAATAATAATCAAAAGGTGAACATTTATTAATAAGCAATTTAATAAATGTTTATTGTTTATTATTCATTATCTTATTAATAAATGCTCATTTATTAAACATATTAATAAATGTTAATTTCCAGCATATTTTGGGTTCATTTTAAGCAAGCAATACAGTAATTTTTATACAACAGTTGAGTTAAATAAAATTACCCAGCAGGTTGGGCAAACATTTAACCCAACCACTGGGTTAAAACAACCCAATTGCTGGGTTTGTCCATTTTCAACCCAACTTGGGTTGTTTTTAACCCAGAATTTTTTAGAGTGTGAACATTTATTAATAAGCAATCTAATAAATGTTTATTATATAATTATTATTCATTAAACTTATTAATACATGTAAATTTCCTAAATACTTTGGGTTCATTTTAAGTAAGCAATACAGTAAATTCTTAAGCAATAGTTGGGTTAAATAAAACTACCCAGCCAGTTGGGCAAACATTTAACCCAACTGCTGGGTTAAAACAACCCAGTTGCTGGGTTTGTCCATTTTCAACCCAACATGGGTTATTTTTAACCCAGCATTTTTAGAGTGTAGGTTACCATGATCTTCACTTCAGAATTAATTATACTGAATATGCATTATTCACATTAATTATGAATCTATAGTAGTTCTTAGCAGTCCTCTGTGAGGTATGAAAAACTGTATTTATTGATTAGCTAATTATCTAATTGGTTAAACAGATTTTTTCAATAGTAGTTACTATGTTGTTACATATGTTAATATGTTGTTACTCATTTGTTCCAGTGTAGTTATTCATTCAAGTGTTGTTTTGGACTGCATTGACTTTCATTGCATGAACGAAAACCTATTTTTGAAACATTCTTCCAAATATGCTCTACATGCGTTTTATGTTCTACAGAAGAACAAAGAAAGAAATGCATACTTGTTTGGAACGACATAAGGGAGAATGCGACAGAATTTTCATTTTGGGGTGAACTATCCCTTTAAGGATTGAAAATAATTCACTGGCCATTACCTTTGCAGAGACACCAACATACAAAAAGGGACTATTACCTTTCGACATTAAAGTGCCAGAACGAGAGCTCTTCGACATTAATTAGACTGAACTATTAGGGCTGCATGGCTTATTGAGCAGCTCGCATTACTCTGTGTTGAGTGAGAGACCCTCATGTGTGGCCAGTCCACCGATGCCTCGGCCCCCGCGTCCATGTCGTTCTGTGCAGGGTTAATTGCTACACCTTAGCTCATGTCCTTGTGTTAATGCAAATGAGATCTTTTGACACCCTGTGACGAGTTTGTGTGGTGGAACAGAATAAGCGACGGCTCTGGAGCTTGTAAAGGAAGGTGTGTAACAAAGGCTGCTTGTCTGAGCAATCACTCTCCGTTATTGTTTGCCAAGGAGGCCGCAGAGGAACGGTATATTCATGAGCTGAAAGATGAGGGGATGCATTTGTTTGCTACCTCAAACTGAAAGGTAAAGCCCTTGTTCTACGAATAATCAACGCTGTAGTCTCTCTTCGAGTGTATGTGACATACAGTGACAAATGAGATGAAATAAAGCATGTTTTCAGCTCTGTGACAGACACAGGAGCCGTGTACCACCTTAATTGAACGGTTAAGGTTGATATTCATTTACAGGGCCCAGATATTTTGTATAATAGAGGCTGAGGCTAATTGTCTGTTTTTTTCCCCAGTGAATATTTCTCAGGGTAGTCAACTTCTGTATAAGCACATACATATTGAACATTTCTACTGTTACTAACCAAGAATAAAAGCAGGGCATGTTGCTGCATAATGAAATAATGAAATAATTAAATAAATACTAACTGTAAATTCATTTTGTAAACTTTAAAACAGCTTGTCCCAACCTGACATTTATGGAAAATACCTAACCTAAGTCTTCATCATATGGTTGACTCTTGTCTTAATATACATTACCATTCGGTAAGTTTTTAATGTTTTTGAAAGAATTATTTTATGCTTATCAAGGCAGCATTTATTTGATCAAAAAATACTGTAAAATATATTGTGAACTATTATTACAATTGAAAAGCACTGATTTGTGTTTTAATATATCTTAAAATGTAACTTGTTCTTGTGATGGCAAAGCTGAATTTTCCGCAGCCATTACATGATCCTTCAGAAATCATTCTAATATGCTGATTTGCTGCTCAAGAAACATTGCTTATTATTATCTATGTTGAAAACAGTTGTGTTGCTTAATATTTTTGTAGAAACCATGATACTTTATATATATTGTTACAATGTTGGTAGCATATGTAAATGAAGAATGTTTACTCGTTCTCCACGTTACCTGGACCGAAAAATGTACGTTTATTTTTTCAGCAAAAGTCCTCTGAGTGATGCAAAATGCTACATTTTTTGACAGTACCAGGGCTTTTGTGAAAAGACGCATTCACGCTGTTGTCGTAATTACTGCAATTACGTGATTTAATAACCGTTCACATCCTCGTAGAGCTCGTAACTACAGCTTGTGAGCTGGGCATTCTTTGAAAGCTCCTACTTGTACCACCTGACCACTGCAGATTCAATTAGGCGTTGATAGAGGTGCCATAGAAACACATAATTCCCAGTACGAGAACATGAACAGTCACGTGATCCAGTGCTCTGAAGCTTTCCCTGGAAACCGAATGTTACTCACTTCCGCTTCACTCTTTGAATTCTTGCACCTACACTGTAAATAGAATGAGGAAAAAAGTAAGTTAACTGGTTGCCTTAAAATTTTAAGTTCATTGAAATAATTTTTTTGGCGATTGGTTTAATCAACAAAAACTCTAAATATTATGTCATCTGAACTACATTAATTATCTAAGTTGATTTGACAAAAGAAAAAATGTTGATAACAAATCATGAAAGAAAATTTTTTACAGTATGGGATCGATACATGTCGACACCATTATGACTAAAAGTTTGCTAAGAAGTATTTCCTACTGAAGCAAGGCAGTATTTGACTCTGGATTTTGGGTGCATTATGTTTGATGAAGTTTTCCTACCTATTTGGCAAAAGCAACAAAAACAGCATTTTTTTCTGTCTTCTCTAGTCAGGTAGCACCGATTTAATTTTTTTTCTGCCTTTCTACTGGCAGCCAAGTTTTATTGAAAGCCCATTTTACCAGCAGCCCTTTAAAAGAACCATTTTTTCCTTAATTTGAAGAACATTTGAACAATCTAAATAACATTTTTTTCTTTTTTTGAGATGGAAAAGTTGTGTGGATGTTAAAGGTTCTTCATGGAACCATCAATGCCAATAAAAAAAATCTTTGTTTTTAAGAGAATAGTGTGGTTTTTATTGTATTTACTTGTCTACCAATTGTGCACATACTTCTATTTCTGTAACATTTTATTTTTTTTTCAGGCAGATGACCTTGTACACACAAACACTGAGAGACATATGATCACACAGTTGTTTACCATTTCCATTTATACAAGCCAAAGCATTTTTTTTTCCCTTTCATGAGCTAAAGGTGATCTTTACTGCGTTATGAAATGGCCAAGATCTGTCATAACTCTGACAAATGTAGGCCAGTTTTGCGGCGTTGCGTTTTGTTAAGGCTTGTGTCCCCACAAAAAGTCAGCTAGCAGCTGTGTTAACCAGCCTACTGGGAAGGAGGCCAATACGGTGTAGTAGAGTAAAAGATCAAGAAAGTGTGCTGTTTAGCCTGGGTCATTTAACTTAGCTTTTCCTGTGCTGCAGTGACAGTATGCTGCAATATCAGTATGCATGACATTTATACACAATCTTTCTATTGTTTAATGTTTAATTAGGATGTGCTTTAAAGTTGGCACATAAAACATGCTTTAAAAAAAGTCCAAAACAATACATCTTTTTGCAGATAATGACAAAAATCTGGCATCTGACAGGGTGTGAATAGATGTTGTGTCTGGTGGTACTGGTGATCAGATTTGGTTTGAATAGTTTTTTCATACTGAAGCATGTAAAGATGGGGATCAGGGGATCGAGATGCTCATTCATTCGGAAAAATAGAAATGCCAGAAATGTGTGATTAAATGGCGACACATAACCCTTCTACCTGAATTGAAAAGGTTCATGGGTAGTTCACATGCAAATTAAAAGATTTGCATAATGACTCCTTCATTGTAATCTTCTGAGATTGGATCTGTGGCCAAAGGTAAATTTAATTCATCACTTGTGGAATGATTCTTAATAAAAGCAGGAAGATTCTGACAGCTGTGCTATTTTACAACCAGTACATGGTAAAGTCATCACACAGAGTGTTTTTTTATCCCTTTCAATAGATGCAGTTGACCCTTAATTGATAAAATCCATAACTTTGACTAATGTCACTAAATTGTGTCATTTGGTAATTATAGCAGTGGCTATTTACTGACAAGCCTTGTGGGACACGCCCACATAAATCAGAGGTTTTTTTTTAAGTAATGGCTGCATCTGAAATAGCATACTCTCTTGAGTAGGTACTTATTTTGACTAAGTAATTACTTCACGACTGCTTAAAAAGTGTGCTCTATATCATTTGAATGTAATCTGGACGTACTACATTGGCCATGTTGTCATAATCATGTGACCTGACAGTCACAGTGCCAGTTGTGTTGCGTCACCGCCATTCACAAATCCTCTCCCGTGGCCTCATGGGATAGTAAAGTGTCCATCGTATGCACACTTCAGAATCCCGACGGAAGTAGTAGTCATTAGTCATTTTTTGCCTACTGTTTTATGAGTTCTGTGAATTTTAACATACTTCTTTTGTCACATACTGTTTTTTTTTACCTACTATAGTAGGAAAGTATGAGATTTCAGATGCAGCACAACACACTTGTAGCCAATCAGCACTTAAGATGGGGGAGATGAGAGAGTGAGCCAATCAGCAGTAGGGGGTGTGTCCACTCATGATGGGGGAGAGGAAAGTGAGCCAATCAGCAGTAGGGGGTGTGTTCACTCATGATGGGGGAAGAGAGACAGTGAGCCAATCAGCAGTAGGGGGCGTGTCCACTCATCATGGGGGAGGAGAGAGAGTGAGCCAGTCAGCAGTAGGGGCGTGTCCACTCATGATGGGGGAAGAGAGACAGTGAGCCAATCAGCAGTAGGGGGTGTGTTCACTCATGATGGGGGAAGAGAGACAGTGAGCCAATCAGCAGTAGGGGGCGTGTCCACTCATCATGGGGGAGGAGAGAGAGTGAGCAGTAGGGGCATGTCCACTCATGATGGGGGAGGGGAAAGTGAGCCAATCAGCAGTAGGGGGTGTGTTCACTCATCATGGGGGAGGAGAGGGAGTGAGCCAATCAGCAGTAGGGGCGTGTCCACTCATGATGGGGGAGGGGAAAGTGAGCCAATCAGCAGTAGGGGGTGTGTTCACTCATGATGGGGGAAGAGAGACAGTGAGCCAATCAGCAGTAGGGGGCGTGTTCACTCATGATGGGGGAAGAGAGACAGTGAGCCAATCAGCAGTAGGGGGCATGTCCACTCATGATGGGGGAGGGGAAAGTGAGCCAATCAGCAGTAGGGGGTGTGTTCACTCATCATGGGGGAGGAGAGAGAGTGAGCCAATCAGCAGTAGGGGCGTGTCCACTCATGATGGGGGAGGGGAAAGTGAGCCAATCAGCAGTAGGGGGTGTGTTCACTCATGATGGGGGAAGAGAGACAGTGAGCCAATCAGCAGTAGGGGGCGTGTCCACTCATCATGGGGGAGGAGAGAGAGTGAGCCAATCAGCAGTAGGGGGTGTGTTCACTCATGATGGGGGAAGAGAGACAGTGAGCCAGTCAGCAGTAGGGGGCGTGTCCACTCATCATGGGGGAGGAGAGAGAGTGAGCAGTAGGGGCGTGTCCACTCATGATGGGGGAGAGGAAAGTGAGCCAATCAGCAGTAGGGGGTGTGTTCACTCATGATGGGGGAAGAGAGACAGTGAGCCAATCAGCAGTAGGGGGCGTGTTCACTCATGATGAGGGAGGAGAGAGAGTGAGCCAATCAGCAGTAGGGGGCGTGTCCACTCATGATGGGGGAGGAGAGAGAGTGAGCCAATCAGCAGTAGGGGGCGTGTTCACTCATGGGGGAGGAGAGAGAGTGAGCCAATCAGCAGTAGGGGTGTGTCCACTCATGATGGGGGAGAGAGTGAGCCAATCAGCAGTTGGGGGCGTGTCCACTCATGATGGGGGAAGGGAGACAGTGACCCAATCAGCAGTAGGGGGTGTGTCCACTCATGGGGGAGGAGAGAGAGTGAGCCAATCAGCAGTAGGGGGAGTGTCCACTCATGATGGGGAGGAGAGAGAGTGAGCCAATCAGCAGTAGGGGGAGTGTCCACTCATGATGGGGGAGGAGAGAGAGTGAGAAAGAGGGAGATTTGAAGACTGTAGAAAGACAGATTGCTGAGAGACATTACAAAAGAGAAAAGCTCAGAGGAACATCACTGGAATAAGAAGGCATTCTGCATTTTGGGGGCGGAGCAATGCAGGGAGGGTGTGTCTGTTTGGGTTGATTTCAAATATCAACAGTGTTTTCACTGATAAACTCATGCTGTTTGATTGACAGCTCCAGTGATTGTAAAGGGAGCGTTCATTGATCGCTTTCTGTATATAATTTAATCACAATTTAAATAACAGATTATTTTCATGCTACTAAGAGAAACAACATGAAGTTGACCATTTCACTGGCTTGATTTACCAATGCATAAATAGCAATAAATCACAATCATTATATAATAGACACCACTGATCACAGATCAGGCATTAGAATTAACACGGTTACTTACATGTTGTGCATTACTGTCGAGTCCATATCTTACAGTAAAAGTCTGTTTGTAAAGCCTGCACCAGATTGTGACTGATTTACCAAAATAATCCACAGTGAAATGTACCGAGCAAACAAATAACGCTCTACAGAGTTAAAAAATAAATAAACACTTTCCTAGCGTTACGATGTTTTGGAAGGTAATGTTATTTTTAGTTATCTCACTAATGCACCAGTGGGTGGAGTCAAAGATGTGATGATGTAGAAGTAGGCGTTGATCTGATTATGTAGAGGCGGTCTTTCATCACACTATTACGTCATAATGTGACAAAATCCAAAACGAGTCGTTTTCAGAGCTTGCTTTCAATAGCTGTTTTGAGTTCTGAAACTTAAGGACGTTTTTATAGTACGATGACCTCTTACATGTCAAACGTTCAAGGAAAATTTGATTTCTCAATTCATGACCCCTTTAACAACATAAGTGAACCTCAAAGAACACATTAAAATAATAAAAGACCCATTTAAATCATACAGGAACATCTTTTCCTATATTCAAGCCCTTCTGATTTATTCACAACATCTCTCTCTCTCTTTTCTCATTTGCTTCCAGGTTTTGGACAGCACAACCCGATGTGTCTGCATTGAATTTGGAATGAAGTTTCTCAAGGGTAAACACTGGCAAAACTTACTAAACTAGACTTCCATTTTCATGTGCTTTTGTGATAAAGCTATTTATTTGCCCATAAGCCATAATTCTTCACATTTCCATGGTTACAATAACATTTACAAGGCCTCTTTTCAGTGTCCTTGCTTTACAGAAAATTGGAGAGAGAATTGTTGTATTTACAAAAGAAGATGTGTGTCTCTTTTACAGCAGGAGAGGATTACGCAAGGAACAGAGGAAGCAATGCATCCTTCGAGTCAGGATTATATTTAGCTCAGGCCAGGCAAACAATGCAAACTGATCATGTAATAGATAAAGACAGCAGTGCATGTGCAAAGCACTTTTGGGTATTGTTATTTGAGCGGATTAAATGTTTAGGAAATTATCTCACGAGGTTAAGCAATTAGTTTATTCCTTTCTCTCCACGCCTATTATTTATTTTCTGTTCTCGCTGCAGAACGCCCACTTCTCAAAGAGACTCGTAAACTTTTATATTGTATCTTCACTTAATTAAAAGCATGTCCTTTATTGACCATCTCTGCAGAACGTTGACTGACGTCAATTTCTTCATTGTCCAGTCAAGTGTGATGGGACTTTATAGTCCGGCTGGGCACAGTGGAAACACTCACCCACATGTGGGTCGTCCTTCATATCGCAGTGACTTCATTCAATAAAGCTCAGAGAAATTGAAGATCTCTTTCCAAACTTTATATAGGCCTTTTGATTTTGGCTGTGGGGCTGTTTTTCAGTGATTTAACAACTTGTGTTCCCACATCCGGTTCTTTGTTGTTTTATCTTCACACAGATTGAATAGGGCAGTTGCGGTACATCAAACCAGGTCAAACACAAGGCACTCTGTGACCACCATCACAAACATTTTCTGTCTTTGTTGAGTTCGCTCCAGGCAAAACTTACTGAAATACTTATCCCAAACGTTTTATTGTATCTCAATGCATTGGAAGAATATCCATCTGGTTAATTTTGTATTAAAACATAGTTATATAACCTTGAGCATTTCAAGAGAGGATCCAAACTGCAATAAATGGATTTACATAAATTAATAATACACAGGGCTGCACTGAATCCCCAAAATAATCCTCTTCCTTTGGCCATCGAGCTCTTCACACAGCATTCACACTCCACACTGTGCCATAATCTCTTCCTGCAGTCTTTAAAACCACAGTCGCTTGTTTAGAAACACATTTTGAGTTTTATGTACTGGATGAAAAAGGAAAGTCTATTCTTTCTAATAATATTATTAAAAACTTGTTTCGAGAAAATCGACACTAAAGATTCCAAACTTTTTTTTTTTTCAGAATTAGAAGACATGCATTAAATCATAAAACATTTTTTTTTTTTTTTAATTGTACTGTAACTTCTTCCTGAGTCTCTCCATCAGTGTCGACTCCGGTTTGAACAATGTAAGGCTGAACACCATTACTGACAATCCTCATTTTGGCTGTGTGAGATTCTCCAGCTTTGTTGTTGTTGAGCTGTTAAAGCTCCGCCCTCTTCTGGAAAGGGGGCGGGAGCAGCAGCTCATTTGCATTTAAAGGGACACACACAAAAACGGTGTGTTTTTGCTCACACCCAAATAGGGGCAAATTTGACAAGCAATAATAAATGATCTGTGGGGGATTTTGAGCTGAAACTTCACAGACACATTCTGGAGACACCAGAGACTTATATTACATCTTGTGATAATAGGTCCCCTTTAAAAATGATCCTTTTGTGGTCTATAAAAGAAAGAAGGGCGTTTGGCATTAGAACAATGTCAGGGTGAGTAAATGATGATTTAATTTTCATTTTAGGGTGAACTATCCTTTTAAAGGTGCAGTAAGCGATATTTAAAAAATGCTTTTGAAAAGTGTGTCGGACCATGCACCAAAACACTTGCAGCCAATCAGCAGTAAGGGGCGTGTCTAATAAAGACGCAGAGGAAGAGAGCTCAGTGCATCGTTTGGTGATTTCAAATATCAACATCTTCACTTATTGCACCTTTAAAGAACGTCAAAATGATATTTATTGTTTAAATTTTTTGTGATAAAATCGACAATTTAAAGGCCGAGGCTAATTGTTACTTTCTTCACAAGCGGTTCATTCATTGTAACTTCTGACTCAAAACAATACAAATCATCTTCTACAGTTACTGTGTCGTAGTGGAAGTTCAGACACATACCCAATGTCATAATTTCACAGTGACACATTTTTGGTCCTAGCACATGTAAATGAGAAAAGGGGGCATTTGTTTGGTTGTCATCACTGGCACCAACTCACCACCTCCAGTACTAAAATTCAGTCCTGCCTGTGGAAAACAGGATTATTGTGCATGCTACCGGCCTCTTGTGATGTAACACATGAGCTCGCTCTGATAATCAGGACCTGGGATCACGGCCTGGCTCTGTAATTGAGCCACGTATAGTGTTCCCTTCCCGTTCTCAATATGAGGAACCATATCCGCCAACTCTGACTTAATCAGATGGTGAAAAGAGAACTGGCAGGAGGGCTCTGATTAAAATATTGTTTTTTAGCACTGTCTCAGAGAGCCAGGCTCCTTATTAAAAATTGATCCTCAAGCTGTGTCGCCTTGCGTTTCTGCTTTGCTGAAGAATTCATTACCTCTGCCACGCACCATGTCGCCTGCCTGGTATTCTCCATGTCACCGCACCCCTCCGTATCCTGCACCCCCTCTTTCGTTTATCAATTCTGAGATGCAACAAACAAACAAATATTCCAGAGGGAGGAGAGAGGAAGAGAAGGACGAGGAGGGAGGTTGAAACAAAAACACGCCGCCTCAAGGCCTTCTCCGCACGGAGTACAAGACGTTTGATCACTGGCATGAAAAGCAAATGCTGTTTATTCTTATTCTCATTTTCCCTCCTTTTATAAGTTCATCTCTTTATGTCTTTTGAGTAGCCAGTTTTTTTGTTTGTTTTTTTTGCATTGCATTGCATAGCATTTTTAAGGGAAAATTTATGGGATTGTACAAAAGGGATTGGTAAAATGTATTGAACGGGGTACACTTACTGAAGCATAATCAAATTATCCATTTTAATAACAAACAATTTAATAACAATTTTGATTACAAACACTCACGGGTGTTGGGGACACATATAACTTGTGAATGTGTTCCAATTGTGTAAAAACTGGTTTAAATTCACTGTGAGCCTGCTTATGGGTCATTCTGTGTTAAATCAACCAAATCTCAGAAACTTCTCCGGCTCAAATTTTTGATATTGTTAAAAAAAATCTGAAGAAAGACAAACATAAAGGAAGAAGAAAGCCAAAATATTTAATGTCACAGATGTATATTTACTAAGTAATCCATTATTTTGTAGAGGGGGGTCAAAATGACCATTTTCACCTGAGATTTGGAGCCAAATTACAGGGTGTAAAAATTACTTCAGAAAGATGTCAGCATCATTATTTTATTTTTACTCAGAGATTGGTAGGTCTATTAGTGAAATCTGTTGACTTTAGCAATCTTTGTTTCATTATATGCCAACGGTGACAGTTCAAAAATGGCAAAAAAAAACACTTGGTGTGTTTTTTGCCCCAAAGTTTGCATGTTTATAAGTCAAGAAGTATTAACGATATCTTAATATCCTTCTAGATTCTGGTTCTAAACAAACTTTTCTCGTCGTATCTTAATTTTTAAGGCCCAATATGGTTCATTTCCACAGATATGGGAATCTCAATGCGGCTCCATGAGTAAATTGGTAAATTGTACACATTTTCAGTGACCAAAAGCCAAATGTGAGTCACTTTGCATACAGCTGATACTTTTGTCTTCTAAAGAGGAATATCTGAAGAACAAATAATGTTGAAATTAGAAATTTATTATGCATTTTTTCTGTCAACACAGTTGCATAGACATACCGGTCTGAGTGCCATAAATATTCCTTTGCATGCCCGTAACTTTAAAAGTATTCAAGATATCTCAATATCCTTGTAGAATCTCATTCTTAATAAACTTTTCTTGTGGAATCTTCATTTTCAAGGCTCTTTGTAGTTTAGTCCCATAGATATGGGGATCTCAATGCTGCTCTAAGCTCAAATTGTTGATTTTTTTTTACCCATTTCAATGGTCGAAAACCAAATGTAGGTAACTTTTCAAACAGCTAATACTTAATGTGTTTAAAGAAGAATGTCTGAAGAATAAATAATGTTGAAACTAGAAATGTATCTTGTTTCCCTCTATCAAAAGAATTGCATTAAACACACCTTTTGAGTTATAGACATGCAAACTTGGGGCAAAAACACAAGTACTGCTTTTTCCCATATCTGAACTCTCACTGCTGGCGTATAATGCAACAAAGATTGCTAAAGTCAACAGATTTTACTAATAGACCTACCAATCTCTGAGTAAAATTAAAATAATGATGCTGCCATCTTTCTAAAGTCATTTTTACACCCCTGTAAATTGGCTCCAAATCTCAGGTGAAAATTGTCATTAAATAGAACTGTAAATACTGTTCTATTTAAATGCAAGCTTACAAAATCTGTCAAGTCTGAGACTTCAATGTGAGCTCAGTCTCTTCGCTGTCTAGAAGACATAACTGTGACATTAAAGAAGTCTCATTCATAATTTATCTTTGCTAACATATATCCCATTCTTATTTCCAAAAACATCCAAGTGGAAGTCGGAACATAACTGAGGTTACATCAAATCTCTATGAAAGAGCAATTTCTTAGCAATATAAGTCTCTGGATTCCCCCTTTTTTTTCCTTTTTTTCTTTTCTTTTCTGCATTTTTCTCTCTGTTGATTAAGAACTAATGCAAATCATGGAGCCTCAGCGTCAGCCGCCAGAGGAAATCAATATCCCACAAACCCCTGCTCCTTCCCCCTCGTTCCTCCATAGCGATAACTAGAGCCTCCTCAAACAAAACAATTAAAGACTCAACCTTAAACTCATTACCCACACCGCTGAACAAGAAAGCCTATTCCAGGATGACATTGAGTGCTGTTTGCTTCTCATTGTGAGCCTATTTGATATTCACTGCTTGTCTGAGGCCTGTTTAAATACGCAGATTAATTGTGTTCGTGTCCACTTGTCTTTGCTCACACAGGTGTGCCTCCGTGATTGATTTGCTGAGAGTTTTGTATTTTGTTTCCATTGATTTAGCCAACCAGCTACTAGAGTAACTTATAAGAGTACATGTTGGTTAAATGACTGGAAGCAAAGGTCTTAAAGTGTAATGTGTAATGTAGCTGTCTGTGCATGTAAACGATCTGCAAAGCTGTGAAGTCGAAAGTGCACGGTAAATACAATTATTGTCTCTCAAAAGAAAGAATCGACTGCCTAAATGAGTCATTATGAATTCGAATCCCACAAGTAACACATTTGCCTAATGCCCAACAATGTCTACTTTGAACCGCCCTCAAACACTGTAGCCGGTTTGTGTTGTAAACATGTACATGTCGAGAAGATGCTGTTTTCTGCTCTGCAAAAGCAAATTCTCTTTGTAAACACTCCCAAAGGATGAGGATGTGAAGAGTCAGTGGTTAAAATTACCACACAGCGATACAACAGCAGTATAACCTTTTCACAATCTCTGTGAGATCTAAATGGGGTTTACAAAACGCCATTAAAGTTTGGACAATAGCCACTTTATTTGGACCAACTTGCTCCTCAGAATCACAGCCTGCAAGTATGATTAATTATTGATGTATATATTTTCTACTGGGTGTTAAAAATACGTAGTTTTGTGTTTTATATTGTGTATGTCTCTGGCTAACCGGCTAACTCACATAATCAATGTCTTACTATTGCTAAAATCTGTTGACTTTATCAATCTTTGTTTCATTATATGCCAACGGTGACAGTTCAAAAATGGCAAAAAGCACTTGTGCTCTTGTGTTTTTTGCCCCAAGCTTGCTTGTCTGTATCTCATCTGATAACTAAAAAGTATAAAAGATATCTTAATATCCTTTTAGATTCTGGTTCTTAACCAACTTTTCTTGAGGTATCTTCATTTTTAAGGTCCAATATGGTTAATTTCCATAGATATGGGAATCTCAATGCGGCTCCATGAGTAAATTGGTAAATTGCACACATTTTCAGTGGTCAAAAACCAAATGTGGGTCACTTTGCATACAGCTGATACTTTTGTCTTTTAAAGAGGAATATCTGAAGAGCAAAAAATGTTGAAACTAGAAATTTATTTCATTTTTTTCTGTCAACACAGTTGCATAAAACATACTTGTCTGAGTGGCACAAATATTTCTTTTCCAAAGTTTGCATGCCCATAACTCTAAAAGTTTTCAAGATATCTCAATATCCTTCTAGATTCTCATTCCTAATAAACTTTCCTTTAGAAATCTCCCTCTATAGTTCAGTCCCATAGATATGGGGATCTCAATGCGGCTCTAAGGTCAAATTGTTACCCATTTTCAATGGTCGGAAACCAAATGTAGGTAAATTTTCAAACAGCTGATACTTATTGTGTTTGAAGAAGAATGTCTGAAGAATAAATAATGATGAAACTAGAAATGTATCTTGTTTCCCTCAATCAAAACAATTGCATAAAACATATACAATATGACTATAACCATAGTTCCCTGAGAGACGGAATGAGACACGTTCCCATAGTGCCCCCTTCGGGATGCAGTGCGAGTTCCCTCGAAAGGGAACATACCTCTTGAAATACTTCTATATATCAGCTGTGGGCCACTATTACCTAAAATGGTGTCCATTAATGCAGACTGTCTGTAGTAATGATAAAGGATGGAGCAAGATTTGTTTTACAAACTTTAATGTTACACCAGTCATTCACATTAGTGCTTGGCTAACATATGCACTGTATTGGTACAGCTGATAATACAGTTCCCACATGTGCACCGCAATAAATTAGAAATATACACATCGGCTTGTTGATGGGCATACACTTTTCAGTTTTGGCAACCTGGTGGCTAATTCATATGAAATCATACAATCTTATTTGATCTGCAGTGGTAGTCATCTTTAGGTGTGGATTTTCCCTAAAAATCTCACGTTTTCATACAATTCACATTGTGTGAATTCATATAAAATTGCCACCTCGTGTAAGGGTTCATCTAGTGTTCACTTTGTGAACAAGCTTGGGGGCGGGGAGCACGAGCATTTAAAGGGGAAGCGCGCTGAATCGGTGCATATTTAATTATGCCCCAAAATAGGCAGTTAAAAAAATTAATAAAAAAAATCTATGGGGTATTTTGAGCTGAAACTTCACAGACACATTCAGGGGACACCTTAGACTTATATTACATCTTGTGAAAAAGCATTCTAGGGCACCTTTAATGCATCACAGCGGAGAAAGAAAGCTTCTAGTTGTTAGAGACACATCATTGCATGATGACATTTCCTTCTTTTCACTGTCAGGCAGTATTAATTACCTTCTGGCACCTCTATCCAAGCTACATATTCTCAATAGTGACCGTGAATGCTCTTTAATATCTCATCTTGTCTATCAAGATTATTACCTGAAAAGACCTCTGGACCCACCAAATGGTGAAACCTTACTTTTTGACTTTTTGACATCAATTTGCCTGTGACACTCTGTTATATATAGTAATCTGTCTCCAAGGCTTCTTATCTTCACTCATGTGAATCGCCGGTCTTATACGATCATGATAATTGGGGGATTTGAGTAGTCCAGATCATTAACCAGAATTAAGATTTTGGTATTCTGCTTCACATTTGGTGTTTGAATTACCACGAGATCTGTTGCAAAGTACGTGGAGTGTTAGTGCCATAATAAGGAAATTATCATTCTGAGAATGATGTCTTCATTCATTGCTGTACTATCTGGAATTGCATATTTTATTAAGAATTAGCCAGTGAGATTAGATGCTACTTCTACTTTTAGAAGTCTGGGGAAACTTACAGAGTGATTCTTTTTCTTTGACTATTTCAGAGTAATGAAAGTTCTCAAAGGGTGTAAAAACTCTTTATTTGCCATTACTTTGGAAGGTGTTTAAAGTTGTTTATATTTAAAAAAAAAAAAAAAAAAAAAAAAAAAATTAAATGTATTTTTTTTCACTGCAATATCTTTTTCTCCATGTACTTTGAGGTTCTGCTCTGAATTAATTAAACTTGTTACATGTGTGCATATGAGACTTGCATCATGCCGTCACTTGTGCTCAGACAGCACTTGAGCAGGTGGTAATCACAACAGTGTCCATTTAGATTACAGTGTTAAACGCTGCTGTGATTGATTACATTTCATGGCCCATTTAGCTTATGGTTGGCAAGAAAAAGGCAGTATTTTTTCCCCAACATTTGCTGATCTGGCCTCATTTTAAAGGATTAGTTCAGAATTAAAATTTTCTTGAAAATTTACACCTCTATGTAATTCAAGATGTTCATGTCTTTCTTTCTTCAGTCGAAAAGAAATTAAGGTTTTTGAGGAAAACATTCCAGGATTTTTCTCCATATAGTGGACTTCACTGGGGTTCAACGGGTTGAAGGTCCAAATGTCAGTTTCAGTGCAGCTTCAAAGAGCTCTACATGATCCCAGACGAGGAATAAGAGTCTTATCTAGTGAAATCATAAGCCATTTTCTAAAAAAAGTAAAAAATTATATACTTTTTAACCACAAATGCTCTGCGATGCTCCACGCATTACATAATCATGTTGGAAAGGTCACGCTTGACGTAGGCAGAAGTACCGCGGTAGGCCAAAAAACTCCATCTCATTTTCTCCTCCAACTTCAAAATCATCCGAAATAATAATAAATAACAGATCAACTGATCATTTTCACAAGCTCAAGCCAATTTACCAATAGAAATACCAAAGAAGTCATGCCCAGAATTAACTGTACATGATAGCACACAAAAAACAGGGCATTGGTGAGCCTCGGAAGGGAGCAGCAACAAATCAAGAACAAAAAAGAAAAGAAAAAAACAAAGCAAAGCAATCTCCTGTAGGGTAGTGTCTGTAAATTAGCAAACTTAATGAGCCAGTGACAGCATGACGGATCTTTAGCATCTGGGCTGGGGTGACAGTGATTGATAGATGTTGGATGTCTGCGGGCTGATCTGATGGCTGATTTATGCCGTGCTCGGCGCTGATTACATAAATGCCATTAGAGCTCCCAACGGCAGCGCTGGAGTGCGGCGTGAGCCAGACGTGATGGAGGAGAGGACAGTGACCGACCTGACACAACTCAACCTCCCGCTAAGTGCCCCCAATCCACAGTGACTTGAGATTATTGTATCATTTTTTAAACGATTGTTTTAGTATTTGATTATCTGTCCTCTGATTTCCATCATTTTTCATTGTCTTATATAGAAAGAAATAGCAGCACTCTCCGTGATAGCTTTTTATAGGACTCGGACTGATACGCAAGGCAAAGAATGCTTTATTTTTTAGTCTGGGAACTCAGATGCCTGTTTCAAGTCGTAATCCTCAGCATCGAAACCTATAGGCTCTGTGCTAGTAATGACATTTAAAATAGAAGTTTGCATTTGCTTAAATTTGTAATGGAGCTAGCCAAGTGATAAGGGAATTTTATTTTTCTCTCTTAATTATTTTTTTAAACATGTAGGCATACAAAAAATGTAATGAAAACAAATGAAAGAAGCAATGAAAGACACAATGAACAACTCATGAACTCATTAACATTTACTTTAACTTTTTTTCAGGATTATTGGAAGTAAATTTACATCATAAGACTGCAGTCTCTGTTATCGCATCTGGGTCACGGCACCAATGTAACCGGTGTCATACTCAACCCGCTCCATGCGGGCATCTCTGGCATGGGAGGCGGGCACGTTAACAAGGATGTTATAGAGCACAGTCTCTAGCGTCACTGTTGAGATTGATGTGAACAGGTGAACGAGGGACCCTCCTTCTTGTCTAAAATGGTATATTTTCCTGTTAGACTGGTGCTGCGTTCCACTCCACTTTTAGACATGCACTCATGAACTTCCCTAAGCACTTCCCCTCGGGGGAATCCCTGCCACCATTTTTAAGTGCGTTCCACTTTGTGAAGTGGACGAGGAAAGTTTAACTGATTTGTATGATATATTGATTATTTTGGGAATTAATCGCATAATAGTGTATAATATATTAATTATGTTGTGATTTAATCGCATAATACTTGTAGCTACCTCATGTTCACAAAGTATGTACTATTGATATTTTGTTTCATTTCTGTAATTTTATAATTTTCATAATAACTCATATACCTGTAGGATTTTATATATTTTCTCCAACAACTTATAAGCGTATAGAATGTTGCATAAAACAAATTCAAGTACAAAAAGGTGTTTAAATAATAAATCAGCTCCATAGTGATCAAGGGCTTAGTGCGTTCCATTTAAACCTATGCACGAGTTCCACCAGTAGTGGGCACTCCTGCAACGTAAGCAATGACGCACATCCGAGTCCACGAGACAGAGGGAAGTTAGTGAATGAAGGGCATACAAATTTGGAGTGGAACGCAGCCTGGAGCTACAGGGCCACATCCTTCACTCCGATCAAATAGGTGGCAGAAAATCACCTTTAAAGGTCCCCTTGAACATGTTTTTAAAAGATGTAATATAAGTCTAAGGTGTCTCCTGAATGTGTCTGTGAAGTTTCAGCTCAAAATACCCCATAGTTTTTTTTTTATTAATTTTTTTAACTGCCTATTTTGGGGCATCATTAACAATGCACTGATTTTCACTGACGCCGCCCCTTTAAGAGCGAGCGTGTTCCCTGCCACATGAGTTGTTGACTATATTACAGCGCATTTACAAAGTTCACACAACTAATATAACCCTCAAATGGATCTTTACAAGATGTTCGTCATGCATGCTGCACTGCATGCTTCGAATTATGTGAGTAAAGTATATATTTGGATGTCAACGTTTTATTTTGAGTGAGTTTGAGGCTGTGTTCCGTGGCTAACGGCTAATGCTACACTGTTGGAGAGATTTATAAAGAATGAAGTTGTGTTTATGAATTATACAGACTGCAAGTGTTTAAAAATGAAAATAGCGACGCTCTTGTCTCCGTGAATACAGTAATAAACGGTGTAACTTTAACCAACAGTAGCCTACATTAGCAAAATGCTAACGAAACATTTAGAAAGTCAATTTACAAATATCACTAAAAATATCATGATATCATGGATCATGTCAGTTATTATTGCTCCATCTGTCATTTTTCGCTGTTGTTCTTGCTTACCTAGTCTGATGATTCATCTGTGCAGATCCAGACGTTACTGGCTGTCCTTGTGTAATGCATTTGAACACTGTCATATGCAAATATTGGGGTGGAGCCCCCGATTGTTACGTAACAGTCGGTGTTATGTTGAAATCCGAGTGTTTTCCGGAAGTCTTTTAAACAAATGAGATTTATAAAAGAAGGAGGAAACAATGGAGTTTGAGACTCACTGTATGTCTTTTCCATGTACTGAACTCTTGTTATTTAACTATGCCGAGGTAAATTCAATTTTTGAATCAAGGGCACCTTTAAGTTTGGTTTGCCTGGTGCCATTAAAGATAAAAATGCCAAAGAAGAAGAATATTCCCAGTTTTACTGCTTGTACCTGGAAATGCTACAGTTAAACCATCCAAAGCTGAACTGGCTGAGGTAAAACAGCTAAATTTGTATTATTATAGGATGCTTTGCCAAGTCTTGCTTCAAAATGGTAGTTTTAACACTAATAATGATGATGATTATCGTTTTAGCATTATTTCTTCAAAGGATGAAAAGCAAATCAAACACTAGGCCAACCTGGCCAGAAAATCTTACAATTTTCCTTCCCTTCTCATCTTCTTATGATCTGTTTTGCACAATAGCAAACCTGCATCACTAAATGACTTTGCTTGCTTCATAAAATATGTATGTCTGTACAGGGAGGAAAAATGCTAATAACATTTGGTGGCCGAATTAGATTTGGGAACGAAGGCAAGGAAGGAAAGAAATGCATGAAAGAATTTAGCTGTGCAACTCATAAATAGTTTACCAACCTAGTGAAGATTCATCAAGTTGCATAAGAGATAAATTATATTTTCTGGCTTTGCATTCTCACCCTCACACCGCCTTTCCACCAGAGGAGTGAATTGAATAAAAGATGAGGGATGGAAATTGTGTCTGCTCCGCGATACCAAGGCGAACCGCGGTTTATGCCTGCCGACGCTCGTGAAATCCCGATATCTATGATAGGCCACATTTGGAATGGGTGTCACCGATCCTATCGCCTTGCCATGAATGAGGAAATATTGACAGCAATACAAAATGCCTTCCATGTGCATAGAAATGTTATAGCGTATCCTCAACCTCCAGCAAAGCTTTACAGCTGACATCTGCATCCTGAAATGGAGTATGTGGAGAATTCCACCACCAGTGGTCTATCGGACCTCTATTTAACATAACACATGCAGCTGATGAAATTATTTCTAGCACAAACCCAGAGACATGCCTTTTTGTTATTCTGGAGGAGGTAGAAATGCGCTTAAAGCAGGAAGCTGGAGACCGATTTCCTCGCTGGACGCCATTCTGTGTTCTCGGCAATGAAGGAAAACAGGAGACCTTGACTTCTTGCGAAAGTTAGAGAATCTTGTGCTAAATAAATGAGTAAGCTAACTCGCCTAAGGCCTTTTCCGTCATTTTGGTGCACGCTTTACACAACTAATCACACATTAGGTGTGTCAGTTACAAGATTTTTCCCCTCTGTGATTGTAGTTAAAATCCCAAAATTTGGTTCTCACACAAATTTGTGTACATGGCGGCATGTCAAAAACAACATAAAAGATGAACTTGCAGTCAGTTTTACACTGATTTCAACAGAACAGATAAAAGATTCATTGTGATTCTTTCTTTAACGATTTTTAAGCAATCCATAAAATTGCAATGATAGAAATATTTGGTCAAATGCACATATAATACTCAGGAAGAACAGTTATGTTGTTTTGTGTGTGTGTTTTATATAGTGCTTTAAAACCAAATGTACATCATAAAATGTAGTGACTACAACAGTTTGTAACTAGTCGCAGCTAGGAATGGGCAAAAAAAAAAAAAGAATTTTGATTAAATCTTTTTTTTTTAATTCTCAAATGCCATGAATCAGTATTTTTTTCTGTATTTATTTTCTCAAACATTGAACATAATATCTGATTGACGTTAATCTTATTACTAGTCTTCTCCACTAGATGTCATCCTCTTATTTACCTGTCCCGATCGGGCCAGCGCTGCATGGTCACGAAAGTTTATCATTTGCAAGCATTTTCAAGCCTTGATAAAAAAGCAAAGGAGACACAAAAGAGAGAGCGGTGTGAGAAATTTTGTGTGCGCACAGAAAGCTGTGGTTCTCCGACAGCGTGCAAATAATAAAATGCATTTTCTTTCCCGTCTCCTTGCACTTGAACGGACAAATTCGCACAAATATATCTCAAAATGCCCACATTGGTGAGTATCCAAGTAAACTTACTCGGTTATGGCTTAAGTGAATGTAAACAGTAGAGAAAGAACACGTGTGTATCAGTATATTGGATCCGTGCAGCTCTTAAAGTGACAGCAGCCTAATAAACCTGATGCTGTCTGAGTTTTTAATGTTGATCAAACTACAAAAGACAAAGAAATCACCAACTGCTCTTCACTGAATACATTTTTTGGAACTTTAATACTGATTAACCTTTATTTAATTCATACAGTGAAGACTATATTCAGTGTTGTTTTACATTTGTTTACTTTATTCAAATTCTGCACCTGAAAACTACTGATAGACCACCCTGAAAAACCTGAAAAGCACTGATTATTTAATTTGTACCTTTGTTCTATTGTATTTATTTATTTGTACTATTGCTTGTAGTTATGTGTTCTTTATTGACTGTTTACTTGTCTTTAATAATTAGTAAGTAGTTTTAGCTATGTATCAAAATTGGAATCGAGAATTGTTAAATTTCACTGGTATGTAACATTTTTGTGTCATAACCTTATTACATTACAATACAAGGATATATGGGTCAAAAATAACAAAAACAATAACTATTTTATTAGTTTGTTACTTTTTTGTGGTGGGGCCAGTGAAAATTGAATAATTGAATTAAATTAATTGAATTGAATTGACATCTTGTGAATCGGAATCGAATCGGGACATCTGTATCGATACCCAGCCCTACTCGCAGCATACATCCACACTATGTAGGGTCTTATATTTTGCACTTATCGTGCAAATCATTAATTGATGGGATACTAACTGTGGCCTGAGTGGACAGGAGGTGAGATGTAAAACGTCTTCAGCAATTTCTGGAGAAAACTAAATCATGCTGGGTTGAAGTCAATTGCATTTGAGTTAGTTGTGGTCTCAACTGACACAAAAGATTTAGGTTCTGTGTTGTCAAACAGTCATCTACTTCCCATAGTTGACTCTTTGAAAGATACCCCTGTCTTTGAAAGCATTACCCTGTTTTGCAGTGGCTAGACGTGGTTTGTATTGTGACAGAGCTCTTCCTTTATCCACAATGACAAAAGCAGTGGCTTATGCCCAGTGGGAGTCCTCTGGTCTGGGAAAGCTGAGATGATTGGTTGTCTGTCGTTTAGTGATCAAAGAGAAAGACACTTTTAAATCATCCTCCATTTGGCCATAGATTACTCAGCGAGGCTGTGTTCAGACGGAGAATTGAATGTAATATGTGTGTAAGACTAATGGTTAAACTCTGCACAAGGCTGGCCACCTCTTTTAATGGATTTAGTTTGATTAATAGCTTTATAACTATACACTGCATGCCAGTCTCTGCTTCTGATTTAATTGGTTTTATTTGAAGTGGTGGGCTTTGAGTTGATGCCGCCATTAGAGTTTTACTTGTTTTGAAATGGCAACCACACAGACGAAAATAACTGCATACTATTAAATACTGAAGACCCATTCATAACATCTCCATCAGATTCAGGTTTGAATTAGTGTATGCACATATCATTCACATTTATCTGTAATTTATCAGTCTTGTTGGACAAGCTACAGAACATTAATGATTTGCATTAGTGTTCAGCATGAGCATCATTTCACATAAGCACGCTCAGTGGGATGTGGTACATGTGTATCCAGACTGTGTTGGTTATATTTGGACTGTGAATGTATATAGTTATACACAAGCATGTACATAGTTCTTATAAACTTCTGACCAATACATCAAAGCCAGCTTGTGATGTTTGTGATGGTCTCTGGCTTACTAATTTAATTAATCTTTTGTTTCTATTTTTATATAGGCCTTGTAGCAAGATAGATGTACACAGTGATGTAGGTATAGCAATGCTAGCATTGTTTAAAACGTTTTTTATTTATTATGTAGATTATGCAAAGGAAATTTAATATTAGTGGATTTCCACTGACATGCTGCGGACACTAAATGACTTGCCTGAGGTAAATGTAGTGCTACGTGAGATATTATTCTCAAGCTGATTTATTGATGTCTTTCTGCAGTTGAAACACTGGCTGAGAGATTACACATATCAAGTCAAGTCAAGTCAAGTCAAATTTATTTATATAGCGCTTTTACAATTGGTAATTGTTTCAAAGCAGCTTTACATATTAGAAGCACAGAAAAAAGGGAAGTGGTTAAAAATAAGCTGTACAAACAAGCGTGGTAATATGTAACATATACAAGATGGTGCTACATTAAGCCAATGTCGGCTGTGGAAAAAACCCCCTAGGAGAAAAACCCAGCGTGCTAACACTGGGAAAAAAGTCCTAGGAGGGAAAAAACCCCTTGGAAGATATATATAATATATGTAAATGGATATGGAGATCAAAATCTGAATTATACATTTTATCATCAATGCATAGTCTGTTCTTCTTCTTCTGCACTTTTTCCTGTTGTGGCGGTTAGCAAACGGTGTTGCATTACCGAGTGTGCCCCCTTCTGGATTGGAGTGTGGATCACCTGTACCGTTATATATATTTCTATTATGTTCAATCAATTTAATGTATGGACAAAACAGTATGGACAAAAATCTTCTTTGGAAGAAAGAAAGTCATAAACTGTTGGAATGATATGATGGTGAGTAAATGAATTTTAGCCCATCATCGAATGTCTCCTGTGTCACTAAAGACATTTAGCTCTTGTTAGCTATTAAGTCATGTAGTTTTTGATAAAACACAGCATCCCTGCACACTATTCATGTACCGCAAGTGTTTTCTAATCCCATCCCTCTCATTCTTTTGTTTTTTTCTTTCCCTCTTTCTTCTCATTTACTTTTGTGGCATCAGCCTCAATTCTCAAACCTCTTCCGCAGGGCCGCTCCACTCTCGCTAGCGTCGGATTTTCATTACCGAAGAAGTCAATCATCATCAAACCGCCCTCTTGCCTTTATCGCTGGAATCTATTAGAGTTAATGCTTTTAGCGGCATTAACCAGGGCCCCGCGAACCTGCGGCAACCAATAGGCGAGAACAACATCCCCTGATGACACGTCTGAGCCCTGCGCTGAAAGAGCTGAATTGATAGCTCTGCAGGTAGATGAATAC
Organism: Ancherythroculter nigrocauda; assembly: GCA_036281575.1. Taxonomy (NCBI): domain Eukaryota; kingdom Metazoa; phylum Chordata; class Actinopteri; order Cypriniformes; family Xenocyprididae; genus Ancherythroculter; species Ancherythroculter nigrocauda. The sequence goes on from VTFQ01000314.1 coordinate 1,480,184, forward strand.
CAAACAGAGAAGTCCCCCGCCCCGGCTCAGGAGCGGAGTCCTTTACTGCATCTTAATGGAGCCCGAGCTTCTCTGCAGAGGATGGGAGGGATTGATATGCTGCCCGACAGCTCCTCACCGGTTCCCATTGTGCTATAGGCGATATAGGAAGCAGCCGGGGAATCAGAGTGGATGTTGCAGGGGTAGCTGAAGACAGATTGCTAACTCGGCCTCTGAGGTGTTCGACACACTGAAGGGCCATTGTGATGAGCTGTACTCATGCCTGCATGGGCAGCTAAAGCAGGCCAGTGTATTATGTGTCCTCAGTCCTCACAGTGCAGGAGAACTGCATGATGCAGTGACTGTTTAATGTTAATAAGGAACACAGACAGTGAAGTCATTTTAGTCCTGTCCTGCATCGTTGATTTTTTTTCTCCTCTGTATCTCACAATTCTGACATTTTTTTTCCTCGGAATTGTGTGTTATAAAGTCAAAGTGTGTGATTATAAACTGCAAGTCAGTCTTTTTTTTAGTCAAAAATGGACTTTATAACCCGCAATTGAGAGGAAAAGTCAGAATTGAGAGATAAAAGTCACAATTACTTTTTTGTTATTATTATTATTATTATTATTATTATTATTATTCTTTAGTCAGTGGCGGAAACTTTATATCTTGCAATTCTGACTTTTTCTTGCAATTGCGACTTTATTCCCCGGTTTCACAGACAAGGCTTAAGCTAGTCCTAGACTAAAATGCATGTTTGAGCTGTTTTAACTGATAGTTACTTGTACTGACATATCTTAAAATATGTTTGTGCCATTGTTTTGTCTTAAGATGCACACCAGTAAAGTTTTTTTTTCTAGGGTATGTTTATAAAAGCTACTTAAATGTCCTAATTAAACTAAGGCCTAATCCTGGCTTTGTCTAAGCCCCGTCTGTGAAACAAGGCCTATATCTCGCAATTCTGACGTTTTTTCTTACAATTGCGACATTATATCACGCAATTCTGACTTCTTTTCTCGCAATTGTAAGTTTATATCTTGCAATTTTTTTACTTTTTTTCTTGCAATTCTGACTTTTTTTCCTCATAATTGCGAGTTTATATCAGTTCAGTTCAGTTCACAATTATTTGTATAGCGCTTTTCACGATACATATCATTTCAAAGCAGCTTTACAGAGAATGCATGTCAACATCACAATTTAAAGAATGCAGTTAGCAAATAATGTAATAATTTAGGCAATTAATTTACAATCACTGTTAGCAGTTTAACTGAAGGTAGAAGCAATGAGCTCCTGGAAAAATGAATTACATTAACAATAATTAGGATATAGAAATTTGGCAATTCTGACTTTTTTCTTGCAATTCTGACTTTTTTTCTCACAATTGTAAGTTTATATCTTGCAATTTTGACTTTTTTCTTGCAATTGCGACTTTATATCTCACAATTCTGACTTTATATCTCGTAATTCTGAGTTTTCTTACAATTGTAAATTTATATCTTTTTTGTTGCAATTGTGTCTTTATATCTTGCAATTCTGACTTTTTTCTTACAATTGTGAGATTATATCATGCAAATCTGACTTTTTCTTGCAATTCTGACTTTTTTTCTTGCAATTGCGAGTTTTTTTTCTTGCAATTTTGACTTTTTTTGCAATTCTGATTTTTTTTTCTCGCAATTGTGAGTTTGTCATGCAATTTTGAGAAAAAAAGAGTCAGAATTATGAGATAAAATGTCACGATTATCTTTATTTATTTATTTATTTATTTATTTATTTTTTATTCCATGGTGTAAACACACTTCCATAATTAATTGGTCAAAACAGTGACAGCAAAGATTTTTACATTGTTAAAATAAATTTCTATTTCATACAAATACTGTTCTTTTGAACTTTCTATACATTAAAGAATCTGAAAAAAGTATCGTTTCCACATTAATACTTAGCAGTAGAACTGTTTCCAACATTGATAATCATACATGTTTCTTGAGCAGCAAATCATCATATCAGAATGATTTCTGAAGGATCATGTGACACTGAACACTAGAGTAATGATGCTGAAAATTCATTTTTCAAAATTCAATTTATTTTGTCAAATAAATGCAGCCTCCGTGAGCATAAGAGACTTCTTTCAAAAGCATTTAAAACAAATTACAGACTCCAAACGGTACTCCAGACTGTCGCTCGATCAGAACTGTCCTGTCCCAGTGATTGTTGGTCACATGTCTATATAGTCTCAGTGTTCCTGGAGAGATAATGATTCAGCAGTGTCCTCTGGGCCTTTCTGAAAGTATAAATGTGAGGAAAACATCCTCATTCACACATACTGATGAGGGCAGATCCAAAGTCGGACAGGTATATTTTCATTACTGCATTTGTGTCTTGTGAATCAATACCGGAAGAAGGTGTTTCAGCTTCTTCTTTCCTGACAGACATTCTAGGCATTCCATTTGTAATTCTTGTAAATACTCTTCCTGAACCACAAAGGTGAACTGTAATGGAGAAAGTGTTTTGTCTCTCCTTTAAAAGCATTTCTCTGTCTGTTTATTGATGCCGTGGAGAGACATGATATTCAGCCTTCAAAAAGGAGAGCTTATCTTTTTCAATGCTTTCCCCAGTACATTCTTTTCAAAATTTTTTTTTTTTTTGTATTTGAGCTCTGTTCTTTGATATGCAGAATAGTTTCTAGAATCACATTACACATTTTCTAGGGATATTTTTTCTCTCTAATCCTGAAATGACTGAATTAATGCTGTGTAGTGATACTTTAAATGTCTAACATTCTTTTTCTGATCCTTCAATGTAAAACTGAAATGATCACTTTTGTGGCATTAAAAACTATAGGAAATTAAAAATATAGCTGCAAGCAGCGATTATTGGGTTTCAAGCACTTTAAGGCCTTTAAGCATACATGTAAAAAGGTAATATCTTTTATTTAGCAAGCATGTAATCATTTATATCATAGATGGAAAATACCATTTACAGGCAATAAAGGCAGTTTATTTAGTAAATGCATGGTTTTTAAAGCTTTTTTCACCGTTGTAACAATTAAAGCGCCAACTATGGCTCAATGTCCATAAGTGTCAAAGGCAGTCTTGGCTCCTTGGACAAAGACACCACATGCAATTATTAAGTCAGAATTGTGTGAAATAAACTTGCAATTGCGAGAAAAAGCCAGAATTGCAAGAAAAAGGTTAGAACTGCAATTGCCAGATGTAAAGATGTAAGATGTAAACTCGCAATTGCCAGATAAAAAGTCGCAATTAGCGTTTAAATTGTTTTATTCCATGGCAGAAACAAGCTTCCATAGAAAACAAAACAAACACAATAATTAAGAATATACAGTGTTTATTGTGGCCATTCCCTAATTAACTTTTAAACAAACCAATGATTTGGCTATGATTTCTGTTAGACTGATTCTTCACAGAGATCTTGAAAAAATGTTTTGAAAATGTTTCAAGAATTGAGGCACAGAAGTAGTAATCCAACGTCCTCGCATACATTATTAAAAGACTTCAGAGTTTATATTCATATCCACAGTGAGGTCAGGGTGGAAAATTGGTGCATAGTAATCATAGTCATATTCCCAATAAACAAATACCAAATAATCTCTTGGATAATCCTCATCATCATGATCTGCTTCTTTAATTGGCTCCCCTGAGATCAGCTGCGTTCAGTGCATTAGATCTTGCAACTAATAAGGCACCACAAATGAATAAAATATTGTTAAATTTATCAACATTTCATCAGACAACGTCAACACAAAACTTTGTTTGTCACAGGAAGTCACCCAGATGTGGCTCCGTCGCTGCGGTGCTCATAGTTTTGCCAAACGTGTGTCTGGTTGATGCTGACCTCAGATTCACCTCAGGTTCAGTGGAAGTTCAGTGCCGCTTTGTCTCATCACCAGCACTAAAGCCCGCAGGGCGGCAACCCTCCTGTGTGCGGCTCCTCAATATTACATAACGTGACGGCCCCAGAATGGCACTACACACTGAAGTCAATTAACCACTCAAGGACACAGTAAATATTCTGTAATGGCTCTTTAAAGAGGTCTCTCGTGTTTGAGATTATGCGAACAGTGATATGAAACCACTGAGAATATGCAATAATGGGGAATGTGAAGTCAGACTTTCATGTAGAAACCAAGCATGATTTATTAAAACAACTAAATATTTCATTTAGACTTAATTTGCATTTGATTGCTGTCCGTGACATTAGTTTTAATATGTTAACATTGACTTTTAGGCTTTGGGTCTAATAAAAGAACACTCTAAAAACCCCAATTTGGGTTGTTTTTAACCCAAGGGGTCTGACCCGGGATCTGGGTAACACAAAAACTACCCAAACACTGGGTTGTTACGTCTGACCCGGGATCTGGGTAACACAAAAACTACCCAAACACTGGGTTGTTACGTCTGACCCGGGATCTGGGTAACACAAAAACTACCCAAACGCTGGGTTGTTACGTCCGACCCAGGAACTGGGTAACACAAAAACTACCCAAACGCTGTGTTGCTATGTCTGACCCAGGATCCGGGTAACACAAAAACTACCCAAACGCTGGGTTGTTACGTCTGACCCGGGATCTGGGTAACAAAAAAACTACCCAAACGCTGGGTTGTTACGTCTGACCCAGGATCCGGGTAACACAAAAACTACCCAAATACTGGGTTGTTACGTCTGACCCAGGATCCGGGTAACACAAAAACTACCCAAACGCTGTGTTGCTACGTCTGACCCAGGATCTGGGTAACACAAAAACTACCCAAACGCTGGGTTGTTACGTCTGACCCAGGATCCGGGTAACACAAAAACTACCCAAATACTGGGTTGTTACGTCTGACCCAGGATCCGGGTAACACAAAAACTACCCAAACGCTGTGTTGCTACGTCTGACCCAGGATCTGGGTAACACAAAAACTACCCAAACGCTGGGTTGCTACGTCTGACCCAGGATCTGGGTAACACAAAAACTACCCAAACGCTGGGTTGTTACGTCTGACCCGGGATCTGGGTAACACAAAAACTACCCAAACGCTGGGTTGTTACGTCGGACCCGGGATCTGGGTAACACAAAAACTACCCAAACGCTGGGTTGCTATGTCTGACCCAGGATCTGGGTAACACAAAAACTACCCAAACGCTGGGTTGCTACGTCGGACCCGGGATCTGGGTAACACAAAAACTACCCAAACGCTGGGTTGTTACGTCTGACCCGGGATCTGGGTAACACAAAAACTACCCAAACGCTGGGTTGTTACGTCGGACCCGGGATCTGGGTAACACAAAAACTACCCAAACGCTGGGTTGTTACGTCTGACCCAGGATCTGGGTAACACAAAAACTACCCAAACGCTGGGTTGTTACGTCGGACCCGGGATCTGGGTAACACAAAAACTACCCAAACACTGGGTTGTTACGCCTGACCCAGGAACTGGGTAACACAAAAACTACCCAAACGCTGGGTTGTTACGTCGGACCCGGGATCTGGGTAACACAAAAACTACCCAAACACTGGGTTGTTACGCCTGACCCAGGAACTGGGTAACACAAAAACTACCCAAACGCTGGGTTGCTATGTCTGACCCAGGATCCGGGTAACACAAAAACTACCCAAACACTGTGTTGCTATGTCTGACCCAGGATCCGGGTAACACAAAAACTACCCAAACGCTGGGTTGCTATGTCTGACCCAGGATCTGGGTAACACAAAAACTACCCAAACGCTGGGTTGTTACGTCTGACCCGGGATCTGGGTAACACAAAAACTACCCAAACGCTGGGTTGTTACGTCTGACCCGGGATCTGGGTAACACAAAAACTACCCAAACGCTGGGTTGTTACGTCTGACCCGGGATCTGGGTAACACAAAAACTACCCAAACGCTGGGTTGTTACGTCTGACCCGGGATCTGGGTAACACAAAAACTACCCAAACGCTGGGTTGCTATGTCTGACCCAGGATCCGGGTAACACAAAAACTACCCAAACGCTGGGTTGCTATGTCTGACCCAGGATCCGGGTAACACAAAAACTACCCAAACGCTGGGTTGCTATGTCTGACCCAGGATCCGGGTAACACAAAAACTACCCAAACGCTGGGTTGCTATGTCTGACCCAGGATCTGGGTAACACAAAAACTACCCAAACGCTGGGTTGCTATGTCTGACCCAGGATCTGGGTAACACAAAAACTACCCAAACGCTGGGTTGTTACGTCTGACCCGGGATCTGGGTAACACAAAAACTACCCAAACGCTGGGTTGATACGTCTGACCCGGGATCTGGGTAACACAAAAACTACCCAAACGCTGGGTTGTTACGTCTGACCCGGGATCTGGGTAACACAAAAACTACCCAAACGCTGGGTTGTTACGTCTGACCCGGGATCTGGGTAACACAAAAACTACCCAAACGCTGGGTTGTTACGTCTGACCCGGGATCTGGGTAACACAAAAACTACCCAAACGCTGGGTTGCTATGTCTGACCCAGGATCCGGGTAACACAAAAACTACCCAAACACTGTGTTGCTATGTCTGACCCAGGATCCGGGTAACACAAAAACTACCCAAACGCTGGGTTGCTATGTCTGACCCAGGATCTGGGTAACACAAAAACTACCCAAACGCTGGGTTGCTATGTCTGACCCAGGATCTGGGTAACACAAAAACTACCCAAACGCTGGGTTGCTATGTCTGACCCAGGATCTGGGTAACACAAAAACTACCCAAACGCTGGGTTGTTACGTCTGACCCGGGATCTGGGTAACACAAAAACTACCCAAACGCTGGGTTGTTACGTCTGACCCGGGATCCGGGTAACACAAAAACTACCCAAACACTGTGTTGCTATGTCTGACCCAGGATCCGGGTAACACAAAAACTACCCAAACGCTGGGTTGCTATGTCTGACCCAGGATCTGGGTAACACAAAAACTACCCAAACGCTGGGTTGCTATGTCTGACCCAGGATCTGGGTAACACAAAAACTACCCAAACGCTGGGTTGCTATGTCTGACCCAGGATCTGGGTAACACAAAAACTACCCAAACGCTGGGTTGTTACGTCTGACCCGGGATCTGGGTAACACAAAAACTACCCAAACGCTGGGTTGTTACGTCTGACCCGGGATCTGGGTAACACAAAAACTACCCAAACGCTGGGTTGTTACGTCTGGCCCAGGATCTGGGTAACACAAAAACTACCCAAACGCTGGGTTGTTACGTCGGACCCGGGATCTGGGTAACACAAAAACAACCCAAACGCTGGGTTGTTACGCCTGACCCAGGATCTGGGTAACACAAAAACACAAGAATTTTTTTTTTTTTTTTGGAGCTCTACTGTTTCTGCTGTAGGTTTTGACCTTGGTTTTTGTATTTGTCAGACATTACGCTCCTGCTCTGCAGGGACGGCCTGTGACCACGCTATTACCTCTGTAGTAAATTATTTAGCTACAACAGCCTTGTCTAGCCACCTGACGAAACTCAGACAGAGATGTGAACAGCTAACCAGGTCATCACCTGCCAGCAAATTGCGAATTCCTTCAAATACATTTTAAAGTAAGGGGCTTATGGAATACATTAGAATGTTTTACGCTTCAAATGATTGATATTTTGATTGATACTTCAAATGATAGTAATTAGAAACACATTCAGCATATTTTATTTATGTCTTTCAAACTCTAAATGAGATTTGCCTTAATTTCCCAGCAGGAGCAGGATTGTTTCATAATGTAACTAATAAGGCAAGCTAAGTTTTTTTTTGCCTTTTTTGCTAAATTGTGTTTGGAGAGCAGCTCATGTTTTACTTCTGTGGAAGACAAATGCATGTGTGTGTGACGTTGTAGTGGTAAATCCAATGAAAGTGATGTCTTGTGTAGATATAGAGGTGCATATATTAATGATGCAGATGTGCTGCATTTCTGCCTGTGAAAAGACCTGCGGAGGCAGAGTTAGTACTGAGGAACTGGAGCAATCAAACCAAGGTTTAGTGAGTTAAGCGTTCATGTTAATATCTTTTTCATATACAAATATAAAAGCAGTAATTAAATGTCTTTCAGTAAAATTAAGTCTTTTTTCATGGCAGTGAAGCAAGAGTGTGGGGAAGCGTTTCTGAGTCTCCTAGGCCCTGTTTACTCCTGCTATTAAGATGTGCTTTGGTCGATTGGATCACCAGTGGACGACACTAAATACAAGTGTGAAATGTTTTGAGCTTGTCCACTTTTGTCCACTTCGAGAGGCAGTCAAAAACGCATTCAACCGGATTGCTTTCATAGTGTAGATGTTCATGTGGTCGAATGTGTTCAAACAGCCACTAAAAGATTGTCTACTGACTTCTTTGTCGACTGAAGCACAATGTTCTCTCACCATTCCTAATTTCTAACACACACTCACAGCGTTCTTGTGGCTGTCAAAGCAGAAACGAAAGTTGATGCTCCCCGTGTTTTTCTGTCATATGTATTTGTAAATTTCACTAGATGATTTTGTCCATTAGATCAAAAGATCTGAAAAAAAAAAAAAACAATGTGATCCATATGATTCGATCAACCAAAACACATCTTAATACCAGATGTAAACAGGACCCTAGTGTTCATAGAGCCACATTTGTTTATTAATAGCTCTTTATACAGTACAGATTGTTTCAAAGCAGGTTGACAGAGTCCTGAAGGAATTTCAAGTTTTGCATGAAAACTTTTCTCTGTAATAAGATGTTTTACACTGTGTCCTGCCTTCAGCTCAGTAATTGTGGTGGCAATCAATAGCCTATGTATAACAAACTATAGCTTGCACTCCACCAATGCCAATATACTTACAACAAATATAAACGGAAACAAATGGACAAATATTCTTATGAGTTATTAGACATAAAATGTCAATTGGTGTACTGTATATAGGAGACCTGACCATTTATAATGTTGCATCTCATTTTAATTCTTATTCACAGTTTTGTAATGGCATTGAATGCATACAGAGTGTGAGGGACATCAGTGTTCATTCTTTTAAAGGAATAATGGATGCAATGATATGAAAATTTTGGCCATTTTTTATATTCAAAAGCCGATTACCGACATATTGGCCGATAAATCTAAATCCAAATTTTTAGACAATTTTTGAGAGCCTGATTACAAAAAAGTCTCAACTTTTGGCTGATACCGATAATTCTTTATATTTGACAGCTGATAATCAATATATTGTCTGATAAATCAATTTTTTTATATAATGTGAGAGCTTGATTACAAAAAACCCAACTCTCAAAGTCCGAATTTTGGCTGATGCCGATAACTGATAATTCGTTATATATTTGAAAGCCGATAACCGATATATTGGCCAATAAATCTAAATCCAAATTTTTATATAATTTTTGAGAGCCTGATTACAAAAAAGTCTCAAATTTTGGATGATACTGATAATTCTTTATATTTGACAGCTGATAATCGATACATTGTCTTATAAATCAAAATAAAAAAAATAAAATAAAAAAAAAGTCTCAAATTTTGTCCGATACCGATAATTCTTTATATTTGACAGCTGATAATCAATATATTGTCTGATAAATCAAATTTTTTATATAATTTGAGAGCCTGATTACAAAAAACCCAACTCTCAAAGTCCAAATTTGGGCCGATAACTGATACAGTAAATCGTTATATATTTGAAAGCCGATAACCGATATGTTGGCCAATAAATCTAAATCCAAATTTTTATATAATTTTTGAGAGCCTGGTTACAAAAACAAAAGTCTCACCATTAAAAGCACACAATTATACTGTTCTCATTATAATATTATGTAGTCTATATGACAGACTTGCACTGTGCGTTTTTTTTGTTTGTTTGTTTGTTTGTTTTTTTTTACTGTATTTTCATATTTGAAGTGATTTCAATCATATTTCAAGCATTTCAAAATCATAATGGTGAACAGTGCATATCTGAAGTGTCTCAGCTGAAGGAAATAATCCATTATTTATCGTCCAAATTTTCTTATCTGGCCGATAACAATAACATTAAAAATGAACATACAGTATATTGGCCAATACCGATATTTTACCGATTTTTATTAGTCCTCAGTGTGTAAAAACAAACAGGCAATTTGTGTTTCTTTGAAAAGGTCTTTCAGCATAGTCTGTGAAGCATCCCTCAACAAAAAGCCAATAAGTCTTAAAATCAAGGTAATCTTTACAAACAAACATAACTTTTATGAATTTTGAATCCTAAATGCAATCTCCACATTTAAGGCTATAAACAAACTACACCACCACTACGCTTCTGACAACTCTTTCAATTTTAATTTAAAATCTAAACGTTTTAGTTCTAAGTACAAACAAAACGAGGCTGTAAACGTGGATTAGTGAGTAGATGGGTTTACCTGTTCAACATGGCATTTAATGTCCTCGAAAGCCTCTGTAGTCCAATTTAGCAACTTTTTAGCAACTGCCTTTTTTTGAGACACGTACAAGCTTAAAAAGTGGTGTATTTTATGTTGTAGAATAACGTGAAATATCTTGAATATAATAAGCTGAAGTCAGGCATTTAACAAAGAACCCATTCAAAAATCCCTTTGACTTGGATGATGGAAACTCGTTTCCGGGTTTTAGGACCACCCAATCTGTTAACATTGAAACAATTACACACTTCATATTTGCAGCTCACCAAAAAGTGAAAATTTTATAATTACAGTATGTACTTAGCCTCTTGTTGTTGCAAACCTGTATGGCTTTCTTTCTTCTACAAGATATTTTAAAAATTGTCTTATTATTTTGTCTAAACAGTGAAAGTCAGTGGCTTTAAGTGTTATTTGGGCCACATTTACGTTTATTGGATGGACAAAAAACGTTTCTTTGCAATACATTCCTTTGTGCTCAACAGAAGAAATTCATTTTTGTTTGAACTATGGCTTAAAGCTTCTCAGAAGCTTTGGAAGGATCATGAAAAAAGACCTCAATATCAAAGTTTATTTTCTGTGGTGATTAGTGGAGCTTTTAGCTCTATCATGTTGTGAGCTAAAGAAACACAATATTGTAATAGATCACATTTTGGTGTGCTTCATAATAAATGAAATGCTTAGAAACGTTCATGTGCCTGGCACACCTGTCTGACACTAAGCAATTTTAGGTAGGGAATAAGGGGTTTCTTCCTGTGACACATCCAGAAGGTCTTGACAAGCAGATACTTGAGGCTGTCAATCAAGTCTCTCCCTTTCTCTCTTTTTCCATTGGCAACGGCCTCTCTGATGTTTCTCCCAGTCGTCAGCTCCTTTAACCCCTCTATCTTTAGCAGAGATGTTCTGTCACTGCCCTCACAAGAGGAACACGCCATATGACAGGGTGATTTTATGGAAGGAAATTGTAAGGAAACTGTCTGTCACACAATGTGGGGTCTTTTTGCACGCCTCATTTTTCTTCCTGGACACCACAAGTGATGACAGTTATTACCATGGCAGGAGTTTCAACGGCGAACAATAACAGTGCTTGTTTCAGCATGGAAAACAGGCAGCAGTAAACTGCCATAAGCAATACTTAATATCCCTCACACATCCTAACCTTGTGTTATGTATATACCAGTATTTCTCCCAAACTAAAAAAATTGTCATTATTTTTGAGAATTTTCCATTGTGCTTTTGCATCCATTTATTGTCATTTGCTTGACATTTACCTATAAAACAAGTCATACAGGTTTGGATCGACGTGAGGAAAATATTTGGAATTATTTGTCTTACTCCATTGGCAAAAACAAATATTTTTATAACATTTATTAAGGTTAAGCTTTTTACATTCTCGTGTAAAATTAATACATTTATTAGGGGTGTAATGGTACATGGATTTGGAAACTGTCAGGGTTCGATGCATACAGTCAGACGACGAATAAAGTCAGTCACGGGCGATCCACACTTCAATCCAGTAGGGGGCACGTACGGTAATGCAACACTGTTTGCTAACCGCCACAACAGGAAAAAGTGCAGAAGAAGAAGAACAGATGATCTATGCATAGATATGTTTACAGGTAATCTCTCAACTAGTGTTTCAACCGCAGAAAGACATCAATAAAACAGCTTGAGAATAATATCTCACATAGCACTACATTTACCTCAGGCAAGTCATTTAGTGTCCGCAGCATGTTAGTTCACTAGAGAAATGAACTCTTTCACTAAATATATGCACTATATTAGCTTATATATTCATTATATTTACTTTACCTGTTAGTAATGTCTTAATTATTATTATTAATATATGTTTAAATAAATTTGTCATGAAAACAAGTTATGACAGTAACTGTGAAAATGATTAAAAAATAATTGAAAAATAATTTTATAATTAGAATTATAAAAGAAGTTAATGCAAAACTCATGTGCAATTTACTTATTTATTTATTTATTTATTTATTTGATTGTTGATTATTATATCTAAAAAAATAAATAGCAGCTGAATGTAATAGTTTGGGCTCTGTTGTTAATTATAACCTTTAATATTATAGTAATGTGCAAGAAAAGGCTCCCTGTATATAGTTTACAGCATTAGCTGAGATAGATTTTTTTTTTTTATACTTAAGAAAAAGTTGAATTTATTTAAAGAGATAGACACTATTTGTTCAATAAACCACTGTTTATAAAACAGAAGCAATTTTATGTTTAGCATCTCCCCCCTGCTGTACTGAACCGTCATGTTTGTGTACACTTACACCGCTAATATTTATATATTTTCTGAGAAACAAGTCTGGTTATCTGGGAGTAAATAGATCTTGTTTTAACTGGGAAACAAGACAAAAATACTGATCCGAGAAAATAAGGGTTCGGAGAAGACAGTGTTCATGTCAGGTTTATATTCTTCTGTCGTCTCAGACTGAAGTTTATAGCGTTGTGGACGCAGGTGTTGCACCTATATTGCATTCTCAAATGAGGTTGATACTGGGATGAATGTGCATCACTCACTCCGCACAGACTTATTATGACAGACAGTACAACGGTCGGTGCTGTTCGCATCCACACAGATCATGTACACACACTGCCAACATGGTAAAGACCTAAAGCATTACATTTCAGACTAGTCCAACTATCATTTCTGAACCCATTTCAGGCAGAGGAGCATACAGCGCTTTATTGATGATGTCTGCTACAGAAAGGGTCATTGAAATGTCGCGTTCGTGAATGATGTACTATCAACATCCGTATCCATAATAAGAGACCAAGAGTTGAATGATAAAAGTAGGGAGAAATAGCCCTGTCCGGTGGACTCTAAAGGATGGACAGTCACATTCATGTTTATAGGCTCATTTCTGGTGGCTCGCATCACCAAACAGCACCTGCAGGATGTGATTTGTCAGCAATATTGTGGTTTATGACATACTCTGGAAACTGACAGGAAAATGAACAGTAAATTGGTCTCGAAGCGATGCTGACTTAAAATGTCATTTTAAAAATAATTTTAGAATCAATGCCATGCTGGAGGGAGCTGTGGTGTAGTGGCCGGCATGATGTCGAGCTGTGGTGCTCCAACAGGAAATTCTGTTTCAGATTTGTTCTGCGACATGTCCTTTTCTTTCTCCTTCTCTTTTCCTGTTAAGCCGGGAACACACTACACAACTGACAGGCCGATTATGAATGTAATTTGGTTGTTATGACTGATCATGTGCTTGAAAAGAATGGTGCTGAATTAACTTAATTTACTTAATTTAACTTAATTTAACTTAATTTACTTAATTGCTTAATTTACTTAATTTAACTTAATTTACTTAATTGCTTAATTTACTTAATTTACTTAATTGCCTTAAGTAAATTGAACAAGCATCAAATGTTATTTTTGGCCTACTTAATTGAAACGTTGTTTCAAAATGAAAATATTGAGTTGAGCCAAAAATGCAACTGTTTCAAGTCAGTTTAATACAAAGCAATTGTGTTTGAATGAGAAACCTAATACAATTGTGTTAAATGAAACTGATTTTTTAAATAAACTGAACAGTATCATAAAATATTTTTTTGAGTGTGTAGTGTGTGTTGTTCAATGATTCTAGTCTTAGAATTTAAGAAGCAGCTGTTGCCAGTCAAATATTTTATTAAACATGTTTAATATTTGTACATTCGTTGACTACCTTGTGAATCGACACCCCCAGGACATGGTTGCAACCTTGTGGAAAAACTAAACTAAAAAAAAAAAAATGCGCATGTGGTTACATAAACCCCGCCCCCGAGAACACACAACAAAGGGGGCAGGGCCAAGTTGAGCTGCTTTAGAGAAGAGGAAGAGTTGTTGTAGTAGAGTGTTGTTGTCATTTTACGCCGGACTGCTTCACAAACGAGGGTCAATTCAACACAAAAGATGAACATGACGGCACATGCTAGTGGATGAGTTGAATCAACTCCACAGCAACTACATCAATTTATCCACTAACCATTCAGAAACGTCTAAAAGTTGTAACTTCTTCCTGAGTCTCTCCATCAGTGTCGACTCCGCTTTGAACAATGTAAGGCTGAACACTTTCGTCATTTTGGCTGCGTGAGATTCTCCAGCTTTGTTGTTGTTGAGCTGTTAAAGCTCCGCCCTCTTCTGGAAAGGGGGCGGGAGCAGGAGCTCATTTGCATTTAAAGGGACACACACAAAAACGGCGTGTTTTTGCTCACACCCAAATTTGACAAGCTATAATAAATGATCTGTGGATTATTTTGAGCTGAAACTTCACACACACATTCTGGGGACACCAGAGACTATATTACATCTTGTGAAAGGGGCGTTATAGGTCCCCTTTAAGTGTGTTGTGTAGTGGACTGACTCAGTCAGTAGGTTTGTGCTTCTCTCTGACTGTCAGCGACTAAAATCTGCTCCAGTCCATGGAAAGTCTTAGAATGTTTCAGCTGGTCGTTAAGTTTGTCCCCAGCTTTAGTCTCTTGTGGCCCAAAAAGTATTTGATCACTTAAGCCACACTTAAGTATGTATTTCATTGTATTAAATGGTAAAGTATTAAACTAAGTGGCGTCGGCATAAGCTGAATGCTGATGATCAGATTATGGCAGCACAAGAACAGTCCCAATCCCTTCAGTAGCAACTGTCTTCAGATGTGAAAGGCAGCAGACAGGAGAAAAAAGCCAATTTCACGCTTTAAGGAGCCCTAATAAAAAGAATCGGGCACTGGTAAAACATTTTATGCAATATAATTAAATATTAGCTGTATTGAAAATATTGGGGTTGGAAGGTTTTTTTTATGTTTTTGAAACAAAGTCTGTATTTATTTGATCAAAACACAGTAAAACAGTAATAATCTGAAATATAATTACTATTTATTTATTTTTCTATTTTAATATATTTTAAAATGTAATTTATTCCTGTGATCAAAGCTGAATTTTCAGCATCATTACTCCAGTCTTCCGTGTCACATGATCCAGATAAACGATGTAGTTAGGGATAAAGGTGTCGTTCTAACCAGTCAAACCTTGACTCCTTGGTTGGCACAGCTAAATTAGAGTCAATAAGCATTGGCCTGACAGCGTCTCTGATGGACAGCAATGCTGTGATGACAACTTGTGTGCTTTGTCAACATCTCACCAAGAACAATCTTCCCGGTCTCTTTAGCCCTCCAGTGCTCATTTTGTCCACAGCTGCCTGCCTGTTCACCAGCAATCAGTCAGATCCAAAGAGTCTGGCATTGAGTAAGTGCCGCCAACTGCCCGAACAGTGTGTTTGTTTCATTTCATTCTGCTTACGGGTTTTGGATCCTGCCCTCCGAAGCTGCTCATTGTGTCCGATGAGCCTAAATGAAGGCGTCGGCATGAGTAATGCATGTTGACAGTTGAGAGTGGCGAAACAGCAGCAAAGCCTTGTCCATCCATCCTTCTATCTCTCTGAACAAGTAAAGCAGGACAAGGGTGTAGACGCAAGGCAGCGCTATCCATCTTTCTTGAGGAAGGGGGAAGTTGGTGAAGGGGAAAAAAGAGAGGAAGGGAGGGACGTCTGTCCTTGAGTGTCACAGCAGAGGTCAGAATTTGCTCTGTGCCTGTAAGTGGCAGAAAGCAGGGGAAAGAGAGATGGTAAAGAGAGTTAATTTGGTCTATAGATCACTGTCACTCTCCCCTGTTGCAGTGCTGTGAAGGTGTGAGCATTGAGCAGCATGCAGGAAATTACCATGCATGAGCTGTACGCGAACATGTGTGTGTGTGTTTGTGTGTTTGTGTGTGAGAGAGAGAGTGTGCACTGCTTAAGAGTAATCTGTCACCCTGACATGCCATTTAAGGGGAAACAGGAGAGTATTTTATTATTCCTTCAATGAGCTCCCTTTGTTCTGTGGTGCACCAAGCGTGCAGCATGCTATATATTAGCCCTTGCTCATTTTGTGATCTTTCCTCCCTTTAGGAAATAAATCAGTGGTGTTATTTTATTGGTATTTTTTTTTTTGTGAGGGTTTCCAGCTGAATTCCACAGCTTTAAACTAGTTTTTAAACACTAGTTGGCTTTATTTTACATATTTTTGCAAGTGGGCATGCTCATTATTTGTTTCTTTTAGATATTTTAGCTTAACTCTCTGGTATTGTTCGGTCATTTTTAACCGAAACAATAAAAAAAAAAGTAAAAAAAAAAAATCGCTACTTCATCAGAATGGTACGAAACTCTGTGACTTTTATGGCAGTCGCTATATGTTTTTGTTACACTTTTGTTGAATTTTGACGTTATGTGTAACAAAATGTCTTTCTCTGTGTTTGACTAGTAAAATTAATGCAAAAACTGACACTTCAAATCAATCAATTAAAAAAATAAATAAATAAAAAAGCAGTCTTTGAAAATAAACTTTGACAAAAAGTAGTCTTTGAGAATGTCTTAATATATATCAAAATTCACAACTTAATAAAAATAATTAGTATTTATGTCTATAAGTCTTTATATATAGCACTTCAAAAATAGATTTTAAAGGCATTGTCTCTATTTTAACATGAAATACAGCTTTATTTGAAAAGTAATAAAAAATCGATTTTTGTTTTATTATTTTCAATGGGAAATATTGATCATAATTATTGCCTTAATATTAATTAGTACCATGAAATGTTCTCAAAATACAAAATAAAAAACAAACAAACAAAAAATATTATTGAACAAAGATATATTACATTGATTTTACTGAAAATAAAAAAAAGCTACATGACAGGTAGGGTTGTTCAGCGATTCATCGCGACTATTCACGTCCAAAATAAAAGTTTGTGTTTACATAATATATATATATATATATATATATATATATATATATATATATATATATATATATATATATATATATATATATATATATATATATATATATATGTGTGTGTGTGTGTTTACTATGCATATTTATTTTTTATTTATAAACATATACACATACATGTATATATTTAAGAAATATTTACATGTATAAATTAATATATAATTTAAATAAATAAATAAAAATATTTATTGATTTTGATAATATATTTTATATTTTTTCTTAAATATAAACATGTATATGTATGTGTTTATAAAAACAAAATAAATATACACAGTACACAAAAATGTAAATGTAAACACAAACTTTTATTCTTGGTGCGATTTAATCACGATTAATCATTAAACGGCCCTGATCTCAGGTGTTTGGTCACTTTTGACCACGTACAACACAAGTGTGTCCCCCAAGTGAACAATAAGTAAATTGAGCAAATCTAATCGTGTTCACTGCAGGATGAACTTTAAGTAAACTCTGTAATCTACTACCAAACTGTTTAATGTTTTATTCATTTGAATGCATTTTACAACAAAATTCAGATATAGCGGCATGATTTAATGCAAAACTTTTTGGGACTTGCTAATGGACTTGCAGACACTAATGAAACCTCAGAATATTTACTTTTATATACTGTACCTTATGTTAAGTTTTGCGTTAGTTTTTAGTTTCTTGTTTAGATGGTGACTTGTAAAAACACACATATTAATCACTAAAAAGAACTTTAAATACAACTATAACCACTAATAATTAACAACAATAACTATTTATTGTCCTCAGTGCACCCACACCTGATCTGGGCCTATATAATTAAATATTCATGTGCAAGAACTATGGCCACTCCCCCTAAACACAGTGTGCACAGATCCTCTTTAATTGATAGATATATGTATTCTCTGTGTTTTGAACAAATACTTATTTTGTAAAATTAAAGAAAAAAGAATGATTAAAATGATTAATTATTCATCAAAAGTGCAAGATTTCTTCAGTGTGTAGTTTCTGCTGTTCACATGCGAGGCAGTCGTTGGTGTTTGCCGTGAGAGTGATGGGTAGTGCTGTATGACACTGAAGACAGATTGAGGCTGTGACACCTGTCAGACACGTCTGTCTGAGCCTGCCCTCATTCACAGAACACTTCAGATTACAACGCTGTGTCTGGTAAAAAGAAAATGGGGTGAAGATCTTTTCGTGTACTGATGTAAATCATCAACCGTCGACTTTTTTTAGTGAGATGGGATCATTCAGTAAAAGAATATTGCCGTTTTCCTTTGCTATTTTACTCTCACATTTGGTATTTCATACGTAAAGCACCTTTTGAAGTGATTTTTGTTCTATTAAATGTTATTTTGTAGCATTGTATTTAGTGTGCCATTGTATTAAATTAAAATCTTCAAGCATGATATTCTATTGCTTTGACCCCTATTCATAAAACAGTGAAACTGAAAAGAGTGACGCAATGTAGATCACCCAGGTTCTGTCATGTTTGGCATGGTAATGGATATGACAATGTTGATATGTTTGGTCTTAAGGGAATATATCTGTTATGCTGCTGCTTTTGGTTATTGCTGCTGCTGTTATTGCTGCTGTTGCTGTTGTTCCTGCTGTTATTGCTGCTGATGATATTATTGCTGCTGCTGATGCTGTCATTGCTGCAGTTGCTGCTTCTGTTATTGCTGCTGTTGCTGTAATTAATGCTGCTTCTGTTGGTTATTGCTGCTGCTCCTGTAGGATATTGCTGCTGCTGCTGTCATTACTGTTGCTGTCATTTCTGCTGCTTCTGTTGGTTATTGCAGCTGCTGATATTATTGCTGCTGCTGTCAATGCTGCTGCTTTTGGTAATTGCTGCAGTTGCTGCTGTTGTTATTGGTGCTGCTGCTGGTTATTGCTGCTGCTTTTGTTGCTGCTGCTTCTGTTGGTTATTGCTGCTGCTGTAATTGATGCTGCTTCTGTTGGTTATTGCTGCTGTTGTAATTGATGCTGCTTCTGTTGGTTATTGCTGCTGCTGTTATTGCTGCTGCTCATGTTGGTTATTGCTGCTTCTGCTGCTGCTACTGCTGCTGTAATTGATGCTGCTTCTGTTGGTTATTGCTGCTGCTCCTGTAGGACATTGATGCTGCTGCTGCTGTCATTGCTGCAGTTGCTGCATCTGTTATTGCTGCTGCTGTTATTGCTGCTGCTTTTAGTTATTACTGCTGCTGTTATTGCTGCTTATTATATTATTGCTCCTGCTGTTATTGCTGCTTTTGGTTATTGCTGCTGCTTCTGTTGCTGCTGCTTCTAATGGTTATTGCTGCTGCTGTTATTGCTGCTGCTCATGTTGGTTATTGCTGCTGCTGTAATTGATGCTGCTTCTGTTAGTTATTGCTGCTGCTGTAATTGATGCTGCTTCTGTTGGTTATTGCTGCTGCTGTAATTGATGCTGCTTCTATTGGTTATTGCTGCTGCTGTAATTGATGCTGCTTCTGTTGGTTATTGCTGCTGCTGTTATTGCTGCTGCTGCTCATGTTGGTTATTGCTGTTTCTGCTGCTGCTGCTGCTGTAATTGATGCTGCTTCTGTTGGTTATTGCTGCTGCTCCTGTAGGACATTGATGCTGCTGCTGCTGCTGTCATTGCTGCAGTTGCTGCATCTGTTATTGCTGCTGCTGTTATTGCTGCTGCTTTTGGTTATTACTGCTGCTGTTATTGCTGCTTATTATATTATTGCTCCTGCTGTTATTGCTGCTGCTTTTGGTTATTGCTGCTGCTGGTTATTGCTGCTGCTTCTGTTGCTGCTGCTTCTAATGGTTATTGCTGCTGCTGTTATTGCTGCTGCTCATGTTGGTTATTGCTGCTGCTGTAATTGATGCTGCTTCTGTTGGTTATTGCTGCTGCTCCTGTAGGATATTGCTGTTGCTTCTGTCATTGCTGTTGCTGTCATTTCTGCTGCTTCTGTTGGTTATTGCTGCTGCTGTTATTGCTGCTGCTCATGTTGGTTATTGCTGCTGCTGCTGCTGTAATTGATGCTGCTTCTGTTTGTTATTGCTGCTGCTGTTATTGCTGCTGCTGCTGTAATTGATGCTGCTTCTTTTGGTTATTGCTGCTGCTCCATAGGACATTGCTGCTGCTGCTGATGCTGTCATTGCTGCTGCTGTCATTTCTGCTGCTTCTGTTGGTTATTGCAGCTGCTGATATTATTGCTGCTGCTGTCATTGCTACTACTTCTGTTGGTTTTGCTGCTGCTGTTATTGGTGCTGCTGCAGAGCAAGTGCGATACTTGTTCCTGCCAATACATACATAATATGCTGCAAGTAAGACGTGCTGTTGCTGCTGTACAATATAGCATCCATGAATTACCTGCAGCAGATCTATACAGGTGAAGCTGGGGAACGTGGAGGGTTCCTGAAAGCGTGCTGCAAACTGCTACAGCAAACACTGACCAAGTATTAGAAAGTTGAGCAGCAAGATCTTTGGCTGCTGAGGCAGCGGGAACCAATTGGCTATGCCCTAGAGAACAATGTGATTGCCTGTCTACATTGTGCACTTACAGTGTTCGACTGCTTTGTTGATTATAAATGGATCATTCTGTTGCGATACTTGCTTGTAGATTAGACTCCATTAAAGTCAATTAACAGTCTCTCAATGGTCTTTGTAAGGGACCCTAATATAAGCATTAAATCACTACTGTATAAGGTAACTCACATTCCAGTTTACATGACAGAAAAAAAAAAAAAAAAACAGTTACCTCAGCTTAAAATATCTGAATGCCATTTCAGTCAATTATCGTACAGTTGGGGGACCTTTCTGAAACCTCGGCCAGAAACCTCATCCATCCCTATGGTAATGAAACCCAATCAGATTTCCATTGTGCACAGCACCTCCACTGACCTCCCAGAGTCCCTTGGAGTTTGTTCTCAAACTTTTTTTTTTCCCCCTCAGTAATTACAACTGTCACTTAAACAAAAAATACATCAGCAAGTCTGTCCAAATGTGTGATTGTGAGCAAGAAACGCACACTTCATTAAATCCCCCTCTGCAAAATGTCACAGTATATTAGCCCCCTAAACTTTTGGGAGGTAATTGTCATGTGCTGCCTGTGTAACCTCACTGATCAAGGAACAGTGTTCTGCCCTCCCAACCCCCTCCTAGCCTGAAAAAAAATTGTTTAAAAAAACAGTCCCTGACCTTTTTCTATAATTGCTTCATTTGGATTCAGGTTTCACTAACAGGCTTTTCAGTTTCAAGTATGATTCTGCTTCTCTCTTACTCCCTCTCTCCTCTGTGGACTAACAGTTTGACTGGCAGAATAAAAATGTGTCTCATTATTAAAATCCATGTAATATTGTGTTCAGTGTAACAGCAAGTGCTTGTAATCATATGCTAATGAGAGTGGCACAAGATATTGATCAGTTGTTGGATTTTTTTTTTTTTTTTTTGTGGGGCTGTTCATTTCTTTTGTTGTAATCATAAAATTCTTATATGTACACTTTTTTTTGAGGATGTGAAATGGATTTAAATTAATTTTTAATGTGTATTTGACTAAATACCTGCAATTCAGTTCAAAGTGCACTAAATGCACTGAAATCATGCTGTGCAGAGAGTATTTTCAATGAACAATTTGCCTTTTTTTCAGTTCAAAATATTTAAAAATATATTATATATAAATTATATATCCAGACACGTGCATGTCGTGGACTACGGTAGTGCATTATAAGTGGTCTGCATGATGCTGAACAGTAAAGTATGACAGATTGTAGTAATTTGCTGCGTCCTCCACAATCTACCATTTAGAATCGACTGGAAAAATGTGGGGCATGTTTTTGCACGTTGTCTGATTATCCTTTAGTGAGTAAATAAAGCTGTCTGCAATTCATTCTTTGTGAATTCCCCATAAGTCTTATGGAAATAAAAGTAAAGCTGTATAGTGAAACTCTTTTTCACGTGTCACCCACCACTTTTTTGTCCTGCATGTCTATTCATTCAGTTGATCTGTTATTAACAATAAACTAGGCACGTGAATTGAAGGAGCTCAATAGAAGCACATTGGGCTGTGATTGCAGTGCAGTGTGGGCAGCACAAGTGCTCTTATCCTGTTCCCTTTAGTCATCGTCTCCATGGTGAGGCACATCTCAGGAAAAAGTCATCAGAAAGAGTAAATACTTCAAAACTGAATGAGCCCTTTTACAACGTCTCTCTCTCTCGATTGCAAATGCACTAGTTTGTGTAGCAATTTTTGACCCTGCTTCACCAGATTGCTACCAAAGAGCTAGTTTCTTAAATATTTATTCTCCAAGCCTACAGAGAAAAGGTTCACAGCACAAGGACAGTTAAAGGTACCCCATAGCAGAAAAGTAAATAAGTGACTCACTCAAGGACAACACAGTTACGTAGATGAGAATCTGAAACTTTAACTTGGCTCTTCAAGGTTCGAATGCAGTTTTATTACATTTTAGCCTGTTACGAATAATACTATATATTTTCACTGTTTCTTAGTTGCGGATGCTAGCAGAATATCTCTGAGACTTTGGATGAAGCTGCCTCCTGTTGAAAGGAAATCTCAGCTGCAGGATTCTGGAGAACTCCATCCAGGGGAAAGAGGTCTAATACACCTGGAGAGAGTTCTCTGTTAGCATTCCCATTCATCTCAATGGCAGTTGCGCTGCTGGTGCATGCAGCGTAAGTATGTGACCTGGATGTTTCCATCGCTGCTTCATAGGCACTTACACTTTCACTACTTTTAGCCATTAATACATACATAATGGTAAGGCTACAGCATCTACCAGACAGTCCAAACTCTGGTGAGTTAACCTAAAAGCTTTTATTAGGGGTTCAAGCACATAGCGCTGAAAGCCTATTGCAATTGTTAAAATTTCCAATGATCAGCATTCTCCCCTAAAAGTGATCAGGCAGGCCAAACCAAGTCAAAGAGACTTGAGGGCTGGTAGTACTCAGACCGTCTACAACGTCACCAAGGCTTGCCTCGATTGGCCTGACAGGGGTGCTACATTGGTTAAAAGTATGAAATTGCTCATAACTCCTGAACTGTTAGGGTATTTTTCTGGTATTTTGGATTATTAGAAAAACCTACTTTTGAAAACCAGTCTTAGGTTTTTGGCCCGACTGGAACCAAACCAGTGCAGCGAGTTTCTCCGGAGTCTCATTGCCAATCATTATATAATAAAAAAGAAGTTTAAATTTTGAGAAACGTTCAAAGTGGCTGCAGCCCCTTTTACAAAACTCGTAAACGGAATGAGATCATTTCACCAAACTCAGCAAACATACGTAAGAGCTCATTCTGTGGTCGTTTGAAAAAGGATACGGCGACTGGCCACTTGGTGGCGCTATAACAGCAAATAAACCTGAAAATGTCTACAACTTCTTCACTGTTAGACCGATCGACTTGGAAATTGGCATACAGTGTCTTTGCCCAGGTGGAAAAAAAAGTACAGTACTTAAAGTGCTCTATTTTCGCACACTAATTTTGTACGTAATATACTAAAAACTTCGGCGAACTTGATAACCGGTAAAAAGCTTTAAAAACCATATATTTCCTATGGTAAATTGCCTGAATTGGCTGTAAATGGTCTTTCCATGTATGATCGAGATGGTTACATGCTTGCTAAACAAAACAATAAATATTTTTATGCATGTGCTTAAAGCGGAACTCAGTAAGATTTGCGAAGCTCCCCCTATAGGTTCCTTCGGTGAATCACACTGTCTCTGGACTACAACGACTACAGTGCTCACCAGCGCAGTAGTTTTGCAAATACAGTACAAGAAATCTGGATGGAGGTGGGTAATTTTTGAAATTGTCTTATAAAGTCATAATATATACATTGTTTTTGAATTACCGTAAAGCATTTTGTCACTCTCACGTGAACGTGAACATGAGGCGAGATTGTGTCGGGTCGATGCAGCTCAACTTGCAAGTGCTGTTTTCTGGCGTAGACGTGCCAGAAGGGGTTAGTGCTCGCCTCAAACACACCACTACAAGTCAATTAACCATCGTAAGGACTTAGAAAACTATTTATGAAGGTAAAAAAAGTTACTTAGTTCTGATTTAAGGGTCTTAAAATGCTTGAACCCCATTAATTGCTGCTTGCTGCTATATTGTTATATTTTATGTCTGTATTTTTTTATTTTAAAACACATTTTCCCATCCCAGTTTAATGTGCATTTACAACTTTAGAGAAGTCATTTGTAGGTTGACTTGCTAAAGTACATTAACACAGTGACTCTAGTAATTTGAGAAAATTGCTTCATTTGTTTGACATATAGCAATATTAGCATGGAGTGGGTAAATAGAGTTCATAGGTTTGGGGCAGAACATCCCAGTTGACTGAAGAATGGATGGTAAATACCTATATGGAAGTCTATATTGTTTCTATTTGTTTGGTGTTGCTGTAATTAAATACTTAATCTTTAAAGTTGCAAAGACTCCATCAGATTTGTAATTAGAAGTCATTTATCAAGCACTTTCAGTGAAGTGATTTAGAGTGAATTTATTAAAGGAACAGTCCCGCTGGAGCGACCTGGGGTTAAGTGTCTTACTCTGGGGCACAGTGGTGATCGCTCATGGATCAAACCTTGTTGCTTGAACCCATATCACTAGTAATCATTCATACATAACGGATATCCTGCAGATTTTGTTCTCACACCCAAAGTGCACCACATAAAGCCACCTCTCAGCACTAAACTGAGATTTTTCGCTGCTTTTTGTGCAAATACACACAAAATAATGTCAAAATGTTGGTCTTGGTGAGTATTCACGTAAACACAGTCAGTTATGTTTGAAGTGAACGTAAATAGTTGAGAAAGAAAACACATGTGTAACAGTATAATGGATCTTAAAGTGACAGCAGCCCAATAAACCTGCTGCCAAATTATGAGATAATATTAAAAATATCTCTATGGCAGTTTTTCCCCATGGTATACATGTCAAAATTGTGGCCAATGAAAATGCTGAGTGGCTAATAACTATGGGAAACCACTAGCCACAGCGGCTGGTGAGCAAAAAAGCCCTGCTGCTAACTATAAGTATACTGTCTGCTAACACTTTATTTTGATGCTCCACTAACGTAAAAAAGAACTAACATCTTATTCTACTAACCCAATCCCTAACACCTAATAAGAGTTACTTGACAAGTTATTTATAGTTCGTAGAATGTCTAAAATGGACCATCAAAATAAAGTTTAACCAAAAAGAATAAACAAAGACAGAGAGAGGATTAAATTTGTGTTTTTTTTGTAAGAATCAAAGGCAGTGCATTTGGACAAATAAGCGTACAAAACAGTTTGGTCTGCATTTTACAGTCAATTTAGTATCAGTTTCCAGGTCTTGACATCTAAAAGTGCGTCTCACATCGCCTAAAGCAAAATCCTCCGCTGTCAAGAGCGTTTCACAAACTGAGAGATATTAAATAGTGCTTATCTCCCTCTTGGGTGTGAAATATTTTCGCCCAGTATTACTGCCCACGGCTCTGCGTGTCTCTAAATCCAGACGTACCTACCCTAGTTACTGGCCTCAGACAGGCAAAGGGGCTTTAATTACAAATGTATCTTTTGCGCTGGGCGGCTGGCTAATTGTTCTGAATTCCCTCCGGTGTCATTCTCTCTTCGCCCCACCAGTGGCCTGGCTCACAGTCTCTAATTGTCATGTACACACTCCTGCACACTAGATTTAGTGCTGCACTGCCCTTAATTTAATTGGAAAGCACAGGACGGTGTGAGCAAGAAAAGGAGAAAAGAAAGAAATAAAAATGGAAGCAATCTTTCTTCAACGGGCAGTAAAAGGGCTGCAGGTATGAATTATTCATCCACTTGATGGATGGGTCTGCAAATAAAAATGTTGAGTGGGTCGCCGACTGTTAAGTGAGCTTTGCATACTGTCACCCCGTTCTTTTTCCCTGCCGTCTGACTGAGGGAGACAACACACACTGTTCATTATGACACAACGTCACCACGCAATTAATGTAATGTGCTGCTTTATAATAGCTGACGTCTAACCGCTGTGCTTTGTTTGCCTGCTGTCTTTAAAGGAATTAAAACATAATGCGGAAATACCAACCACAGGATTCGCTCTTGGGAATGTTTGGACAGGATTGTTCGCTCACAATTACTATAATTTCACACGTAGGCATTTCATGCACCTGGACCTGACAGAGAGTTTTCAGTTGGCTGCAAATGACAGCGCTTCATAAATCTTGATCATCAATTTCATTAAGTTAAGTGACAGATGATTACAGTTAATCATAAGCAACCCAAATGCCATTAAGATTTTCTGCAACCTGCCCCTTTTTTGTGTTAATTTTGTCTCAGATTTCATAATCCAACCGCAGTTTGTACACGATATCCTGACTATCTGAGAAAAATCTTGCCTGGATAATAAGCTTTCAAACGAGCGAAAATAGATTATGCACAATCCGGTTCTGGGTAGATCATGATGACAACTACAAGACTCAAGTGGATGTTTAACATGAGAAGATCTATAAAGCCTGGAGAAAGCTATCATTTAGCATTACTGTTTATCTTAAAAGCAGTTGTTCGGCTGTTGTAGGCTCCTTGTAAGTACATGATTTGAAATCTGCCATTTTTGCTCAAAGGCACTCAGTTCTTGAATAAATGCCATGTGAATAATGATGTCATGACAGCGCCAATGTCATGATTGGCTGATAGCGTCCCAGAATCTAGCAACAGGGTTTGACATTAACACCTGCCAACCCGCCGAATGCAGGTGTATTTCAGCAGCGGCGTGTAACACAGTCACTCCTACTAGCCACTTTGGCGGGTTGAATATATATATATGTATTATATATACATTTTTCAATTGGTCTTTTTTCGACTACATATCAAACATTTTTCAATACATATCAATAATGAAATATTTGACAATACTCATTTTTTGCCGAATAGATACACAATACCAGCTGCTCTTTCTCTCTCTCTCATCTCTCCGATAGCGAGTCGACACATAAACCCTCATTTCATTTGCTCCGGATGAATATTGTTGGTGTTACAAGGATTGAATTTTGGCGTGCGATTGCATGTATTGCGCATAATTTGACTCATTCCTGCAGATTTTTTTCTCACACCCAAAGTGCGCCACATAAAACCATCTCGCAGCACTAAATTG
This sequence comes from Ancherythroculter nigrocauda, assembly GCA_036281575.1. NCBI lineage: Eukaryota > Metazoa > Chordata > Actinopteri > Cypriniformes > Xenocyprididae > Ancherythroculter > Ancherythroculter nigrocauda. The sequence continues at coordinate 1,507,474 of VTFQ01000314.1, forward strand.
AGTTCTTTTTAGCTGCTTATTGCTCTTAAACAGTCAAATACACACAAAATAATGTCAAAATGCTGGACATAAACAGTTGAGAAAGAAAACGCATGTGTAACAGTATAATGGATCTTAAAGTGACAGCAGCCTAATAAACCTGCTGACAAATTATGAGATAATATTACAAATATCTATATGACAGTTTTTTCCCATGGTATCAATGTCAAAATGCCCTGCCTAGCACCTATTCTGACCTGTAATGTGAAGTTGTTTATTTGTGCTATATATATATATATATTTTTTTTTTTAAAGTTTAGTTTAGTTTAGTTGCTTTCAAATGGTTTTATTCCACCAGTAAGGGGTGACTGGGTCATGTCAACTAGCCCAGCCTTGACCCCTTGTTTTAACATCTTAAAAGGATAGTTCACCCAAAAATGAAAATTCTGATTCCCATTGTATGGATAAAAAAAACATACGCTGTGTACAAAATCAAATACTTCCCTATACTATATAGCAGTGGTTCTCAAACTTTTTAGCGTGGAGTACCCCCTGAAGGGATTCCCATCCTTCTGCTTACCCCCTCTCTTCCACTTCGACTGCAGTCACACCTTTTCAATGGACAATATTTGCCCCCTAAATTGATTTTCCAGTGCATATTTTTACGTTTATGAATAACTTTATAAAATAAATAATGTTTTAAATAAAAAATGTTTAATAGAGAAATATGCAATGATGGTAAAACGAAGTGATACTTTTAAATATTAAACTAAAACCGCCAGTAGGTGGCAGCAAGTCACTGTTTTTATGAGTGAGTCGTCGAGTCATTCATTCAGTAACGAAGCAAGTGGCTGTGAATGAATCGCTGAATCATTGACTCTCACGATTCGTTCAAAGCCGCATTCGTGTGTTGTAGTTCTGCTCTGGTTTTCGTTAGAAATATTTTTTTTATTGCAAAATAGAGTAAATACTGACTGTTTAAAATGTACGTTTTGTTTTTTGACCTGTTGTATAATAATGTCACGTTTGCAGTCATGTGGATATTTGGGTACAATTGCATTCTTGCTCGTTATCAACATTAAATACAAGAACTCACACAAGGTTTTTGTATTGAAGAAAGTTTGAGTCTTAAATTGATATAAATCCACTATCTGTGTCTATATTTGTTCTTCATGCAAGTGCTAAATCCCCATTTTTACAAAGGTGCATTGTCGAGGACGGCAGTAATTTAGCGCGATTTAAGGCAGCAGATTCGGCACACAATCTATCATATGCATGCTGCTTGTGTGGATACAGTCATTTTAGACTGCAAAACATGAGGTAATTTGATTAAATGTAATGGATTTACAGCATTTTGCCAGTTAGAAATACATGCTCGGTTTTAATATTATTTTAAGGTATGGTGGAGTGAAATTAACTACTCCGCATTTTGTTCGCGTACCCCCTTTTGTCACCTTTGAGAACCACTGCTATATAGTATGTGAAAAACAGTACGTCAAAATGTAGTAGTATGTCCGAATGCATATTTAAAAAAAAAAAATAGTAGGCGAAAAGTAACCAGATGACCTACTACTTCCGCTGAGATTCTGAAGTGTGCATTCGATGGGCACTTTACTATCCCATGAGGCCACGGGAGGGAATTTATGAATGGAAGTGAAGTGAAACAACTAATGCTGGTAGGTCACGTGATAATGACAACATGGCGGATGCAGTATGTTGGAATTCCTTTCATACTATATAGAACATACCTTTTTTAATAGTCACAAAGTATATTCAAATGTAATACCTTCTTAGGCAGTAGGCTGTGCGATTTCGTACCAATATATATTTTTTAAAAAGTCACCTTTATTTATATAGCGCTTTTTACAATGCAGATTGTGTCAAAGCAGCTTTACATTGATAACTGGTATATAATTTTGGCTGCACAATTTTGTTGAGGTACTGTGCCACTGGCTGTCGTGTCGATGAGGCCTTCACAATGGATGATCTAGAAATATATATAAATGACAATTGATGAACTATCCCTTTAAGTATTTGTGAGAGGATGAGTGATTTTACTGCCAAATGATCAAACGTGAGGCAAATTATCATGCAGATCGATAGATTGATTACCTGGTTGATTGATCAGTGGATAACTAGACAGAGATGGATGGAGGGGTTAAAAAAAGAATATCAGCTTGAGCGTATTTTTTACTTTTGAAAGTTTTACTTTATTTTGTACCGTAGGCCTAATGTGAGATAATTAGCATGTGGTCAGACAGGCTTTGTGTAGGTGTTTTCTGACCTTATCTTATCTCACGTTCTTTCCTTGTGTGTCTCTTCAGTGTTTAATGGCTATTTTTTCTCAGTTCTGCTCCCTGTAATCTTCCTCAGGTAACTCATCAAACGGCTGTGTGATTATTCTCATCATGGCTAAAAACGTGATCATACATCTGTTATATTTTACCCCCGCATTTCTCTATCCAATTATCTCCAGCCTCAGCTCACAATCTGCTAAAGAGACTGTTTAATGTCAGGGATTCACATATCCTCACGTATTATTTTTATCCTCGCAGACGTAATCACTATTCTTTACAATGAACGCTACACCCAACGCTCAAAGCAAAAATGTCAGGCATTAATTTCCATCGGAAGCGGAGCCTTTTTTTCTTCGCTAACAGATCCAGTTGGTTTGTCACGGACAGGAATGAGCAGCTCCGTGTGATTCGAGATATAATTGCTCTCTTGCTGAGCCGAGTTTTCGCTTTATTGGATGCTGCGCATTCAATAACTGAAGTTTAATTAGTCTTTATGCCAGCGATTAAAGAAAATAAACAGCGACTCAACAGGCATGAAGCTCTGTTTTCAATGAAAACCTCCGTTTGACCTGAAGTTCATGCGGATCATTCGAGGCAGAACTCGAGAGAAGCGCTTATTAATGCGCCTCCCCAAATATAAAGGCCTCATGTAGGGATGAGGGTATTTGCATTTGTTTGTCAATTACAAAGACAGAAGGAGTGCGTTAGCCCAGATTGCGGGCGAAGCTGCTGTTCTGAGTGATATTTACACAGGCTTGAAAATCAGCGGTTGATTAACTTACCAATGATCCACGGGAGATGAGGTGTGCCCGTGTTCTCATCACTACATGGATTAATTAACGTTAATGGGCTAATTATCTCAGCCGAGACAGATATTAGACAGGATATCATGAAAAATACCTCATGCTACAAGGTGACCTGTCTTTTATTTTTCCACCATGATTTAGGATGGTTTAAGACAAACAACATTAAGAACTGATCGCTTCAAGAGGGCCTGGAGCAAAGCGAGACGCTGATTGAATCCACGGGACGTTCAAAGAATCAAGCCCCACTTGAGTTTGATGGAGGGGAAGAGAGACAGACGCAGCTGTACGTCTACGAGCTAAAGCTCATCACCCTCAACAACAGTATCAGACTCTCTTCAGGCTGTGAGAGCGAGCTGTTGGTGGAATTGCATCAGCCAATCACAGATGCTACATCACGGCCAGGTGAGGCCAGATTATTCTGTGAAACATCTGATGGGATCAAGGCTTGAGTGGGAAAAAGAGCCGAGCAAATCTCCCACGGTTATAAATGATATAGCCTACTTGTTGTTGAGCCCTTTACTTGTTCAGGGTTTGTTTTATCCAAACTCAAAACTGTTTCAAAACCCGGTGAGCTGCCTCGGTGCCTATAGGGATTTGTTTATTATATTATGCCTATTGCACAAGATGTAATATAAGTCTCTGGTGTCCCCACAGAATACCCCACAGATAATGTATTATAACTTGTCAAATTTGTCCCTATTTGGGTGTGAGCAAAAACATGCCGATTTTGTGTGTGTCCCTTTAAATGCAAATGAGCTGCAGCTCCCCGCCCCCCTTTCCAGAAGAGGGCGGAGCTTTAACAGCTCAACAACAACAAAGCTGGAGAATCTCACACAGCCAAAATGAGGATTGTCAGTAACGGTGTTCAGCCTTACATTGTTCAAACCGGAGTCGACACTGATGGAGAGACTCAGGAAGAAGTTACAACTTTTAGACGTTTCTGAATGGTTAGTGGATAAATGTATGTAGTTGCTGTGGAGTTGATTCAACTCATCCACTAGCATGTGTCGTCATGTTCATCTTTTGTGTTGAATTGACCCTCGTTTGTGAAGCAGTCCGGCGTAAAATGATGGCATGACAACAACACTCTACTACAACAACTCTTCCTCTTCTCTAAAGCAGCCCAACATGGCCCCGCCCCCTTTGTTGTGTGTTCTCGGGGGCGGGGTTTATGTAAATTTTAGGGTTTGTGATGTCACTAACCTGGGAAGAAGCTCATTGTTTCCATTCCTCAGAGCCTTAGTTTTGTTCATGTCAAACTAAATATGGTTTTCTCTCTGGCGTTTGTTCTCTGTATGTTTACAAACAGTTCCCACTGTAAGCCATGCTATAGGGAAAGAAAGAGATTTGGGATGTTGCCAGAGCATCCTTTGTATCTGTCTTCACAGAGGAAAAAATTCCAGTTTGATTTCATCCCATATACCTTGTAGGTGTATCGTAGGTGAAATATTATTTTTAGATACTGTGGCATCTATTATTGATACTCTGAATTTTCTGCATATCCAACCACAAGGCCGCCCCATTTTTCTCCTCCTGGCCTACTTGTCTGAGTCCTCAAGGGCAGAAGAGATCTGGGAGATGTACTATATTTAGTGGGGAGCTTCTGAGTCCTGAAGGATGCTGGGTGAATGTATAGGTCTTCTTGTCTGTACACACACACCTGCATTCACTGGATGTGAAGCTGCTGTGATCCATCAAACAAAACATCACTAGTAATGGACTATTAAAACTGTCTTTTCATCGTGTAAAAATAAAGCCTTTTATGCCCGGTCTCGCCTTTCAACGGGAAAGTATATAGGAATATTTGTTTGACCCATATCAGAATTGCATATTTGATATGAGTAAATTCTGTTATACAGAACCTTTTGAATTATATATAAATAATAATATTCTGGTGGTGTGCTTTGAAAATGTAAAAATGTTTTTCCCTAAAAGGGTATTCCAGACTTTCAGAAATATTGTATGCTTTGATCAAGCTCAAGGTCTTTATATATATTTATAAATATATATTATATATATTTATATATATATATATATATATTCAATGAATACTGTCTGAATACTTGATTTTGATTGGCTGGAAGGTGTGTAATAAAACCGTTTAATGCACAGGTAATTCCAAGTCAATGAAAACAGATTAAATCACTATTCTATATTAATGTGCTGTTTTCACTGAAGTGTACGTCACTCTGAAATCTATGGAATCTTGTTTCTGCCATGAAATAAAACTATTTAAAAGATAATTATGACTTTTTTTCTCACAAAAAGTCAGAATTGCTAGATGAAAACTTACAATTGCAAGAAAAAAGTCTGAATTGTGAGATAAAAAGTTGCAATTACTTTTTTTATTTTTTATTCAGCGCCGGAAACAAGCTTCAATAGAGATCTCCCTGCTGATTCGATCTGGGCTTTAAAGGGGTCATGAACTGGGTAATCAAATTAAAAAAAAAAAAAAATCTAAATAATGTGAATGTCTCAGTTGAGCTTTATTTATTTGTATTCGGTACATTTCACTGTGGATTCTTCGGTAAATCAGTCGCATTTTGGCCAGGCTTTGCAAACAGACTTTTATGATATGGACTCGACAGTAATGCAACAACATGTCAGTAACTGTGTTCATTCTAATGCCTGATCTGATATTAATGATTCATGTACAGTCTTTGTGTAATTTCATCCTACTAAGGATTTTCATCCTTAGTAGGATGAAAATAATCTGTTATTTAAACAGTGATTAAATTATATATAGAAAGCGATCAAAGAACGCTCCCTTTACAATCGCGGGAGCTGTCAATCAAACAGTTTATCAGTGACTGAGTTCTGGAAAAACTCCCATTAAAATAAACAAATCTCTTATTTACATTGTGTTTGCACTGTTAGTTATGATGAAAGCATTCGTTATTGTGCAGAATTTAAGTTTCAATGACGAGATCACTGCTTTCATGAGCTCAACAACGTGTCTGTGATCGGCTACAATGATCATCACTGCAACCTTTCATGCCACGATCTAAATATAATGCCATAGATCTAAATGTGATGCTATAATCAACACTTTTTATGATTAGTAAACCTTGAGATCTGTAATAGTGTTTTCGTGAGAAAATGTTCAACATGTAATTTCGTGTGCAAAGATGTCAGAGTCTCACAGCAGACACGCCCCTTCAAACAGAGCCTTCAAATAAACAAGGTAGGAAAAATGCCTTTTATTTCTAAATTATGACCATTTTTGATGCAAAAATCATGTTAACATTAATAGTAGACCCCAGGAAACATTATAAAACAATAAAACAACGCAGTTCATGACCCCTTTAAAAGTATATGATGTGCACAGTAGGGGTTCTGCATTTGAGTTTTCTTGGTTTTTATATCAGTTTGTTGTTTCTTTGGTACTTGCAGGTGTTGTTTAGCTCTGATTGACCACTGTCTTCTGGGATGTCCTCTCTGTGTGGGCCTGCTTTCACAAACACCATTAAGCATAACTTCTTTACGCGTTTCCCTCGGCCCGCCTTAATTTACGGTTGCAGCCACTCTCGCCTTCATGTTAATTTGTGTGTTGAGTCCTTTGAGCTTTGTGATGAGCTGGTGTTAATCACACAGCTCACACCACAACTGTGTCCACAGTCCCTCTGAGAACGCCATTGATCAGAGCGTAATGACTTCACAAGCCTGTGATCCCAACAATTCAAGACACCAGCTTGCCCGAGGACAAGGGCGCCGCCTCGAACATCCCATAATTTCCCCGGAGGAGACAAAAATGCAGAGAGAACAAGAAATCTTGCAGCAGAAATACACAGAACACTCAATCCTGCGTATTACCAGTTGCATTGCGGCGGGAGTCTAATGGAGACTTGTTTGTAGATGCAAATTAAAATGAAATAGACGGGGAAAGAAGGACAGCTTTGATTTGCTGTTTGTTTTCCCACTCCAATGACCCAAACCTCTTCTTCCAGGGGTCGTGATTATGTTGTGGCTGGCCCTGCTGTGTATGGGGTCCAATCAGTGGTTGATAGGCCATTGATTGGGAGCAGGTTCTTATCTCTTAACATGCTATTAGGTATAACAGGTTTGTGGTGGATGAAGGTGAGGGCTTAAATTCACTCTATCCACCATAGCTCAATCCATTATAAAGGCCTCTGACGTCGTAATGATGATGCATTATGAAGATGAAGTGTCTGTGATTGGCTGTTTATTCAAAGTTATAGACCTTTGCATTCTAGCATCTTTATCGTGCATTTATCGCTAGTTTACTGTCATTTTTTAGCATCAGCATCCTAGTATATATCAGTAGGCAGCACTTTCAAATAATGAAGGACATGCTTTGTCACACACATTGACAACGGTGAATGATGCTAATGAATGAGCCTGTTTCGAGAGTTTGGAGTGGCGTCTTATTGCCGTGGCTGCAGGTGCTGTATAATCAAGTGGGTAATTTTGATAATCTAGTTCCTCATTTCCAGAGATTGGTACAGCTGATCCCGGTGGAATTAATAAAAATCTACAGTAATCAAACTGAATTTCTACTGACTGTAAATATTTGTGTCTGTTTGCTGTAGTATGTGCAGGTGGAAGACCTTTCACATATATATAAAAGTGTCATTACCATGTAAAGTATTTTCTCTGGCTCTTGCTTTAATTGATTTTGTTTTGTTATTAAGCTTGTTGTCATTTGTTGCCATTGTGCGAGCTTAATGTGATGGTTAGTCGGTGTGGTATCCGCCCCTCCTCCGCTGTGATTGGACGGCTGGGTAGAAAGTGACAGCCACAAAAGACCACCTACTGACCTAATATGTACACATTATGTAAAGTGTGCAATCAGACGGGATTTAAACTTCAATTTAGGCTTCAAGATGGATTTAAATGAACATGAAACATGAATTACAGAAGCTACAGACTGAGCACAAGAGGTGGAAACTAAAATTCAGCCTTAGATTGTTGATCGCAGCCTTCCAGTTACTAAAGTCTTTGTCTCCATGCTAATTAGTGAATGTTTGAAACAAGCAGTTCTTGAATCACTCTATTAGTGTACGTTTTTGAGTTGTTTTTTTTTTTTGGACAGCAGTACAAGAGAAAACAAGTTTGCCGAAGGGCGTTTCACATGAGACGATGAACTTGCCCAGACGGGCACAGCATGAATCCGTCCATCAATGCCTGATGTGTCTGAATTCTCCCGCAGGAGGCTTTTAATTGTGGCCCTGTTTTAATGATGCGAATAAACAGGCCAGAACGCTTCCTGAAACTGACCTTCCCTCTCCGCATGGGAGGTTGGACGTGATTGAGGGGTGAGATTTTCTCATTAAATCCTGATGCAAAAGGTCTTAACCAGCCCACCAGGGTGACGAAAAACTGTCAAATATCTCATCTCCATCAAATAGCATGAAGAAATGTTAAACACAACGTGTTCAACATATGGATGTGGATGCAGATCTCTGTCCTTACCCAAAACAATCTCTAGTCTGAAGCGAACGAGACATAGTAGGTCTACTCAGATCTTAGAAGTATGTGTTTCCCCCAGTTTCTATTTTCTTCTCGTGTTGTTTATTTATTTATTTATTGGTAAGGATAGCCGATAACCTCCTATCCTCTGGTTTGTTTTGTTCTCTAAATGCCTCTGAGACTCTCAAATGCCCATCAGAAAGACCAGATAGATCTGAACACGGCCTGAATGCTGAATCGATACCTGAACATAGATCAAGACGCCCACGCTACACTGCAGGGGAGACAGGATTATCCTAGTGTAGAGAGGTCCCTCAGCAGACAGGAGCCAAACTGGTGCTCTAACCACAAGAACTTTGACTGCAGGATCAGCTGGTGCCAACACTGGATCACCTGCATCCTCAATAGGTTAATTCGAATCGATTTACTGGCTGTTGTAACACTAGTTCACATTCTGCAATACTAACACTACAGTATCTCCATGCCTAAGCCATGTGGAGATATATATATATATATATATGAGTGTAACGACACATGTATTTGCCCCGAACCATCATGGTACAGACATCACGGTTCGGTGCATACAGTCAGACGATGAATACAGTCAATCACTGGAGATCCACACTCCAATCCAAAAGAGGGCGCATGGGGTATTGCAATGCTGTTTGCTAACCGCCACAAGAAGAAAAAGAGCAGAAGAAGAAGCGTGATTCGCCATTGGTGAGTTCAGATGGCACGCAAGAGCTTGCTAGTAGCCTATACGCTGAGTTTCGATACATTTTTGTGACACGCTCCACAAACTTCACAGAAAGGAAGCCAAGACAGCAGAAAGCGACATCATCATGTTTGATTTGTGTGTTGGAAGTCTCTCTACTACAGTCCAGTGATGAAATAGGCATTAAATTACAAGTAACTTGAGTGACGTAATCAGATTACTTTTTTCAAGTAACTAGTAATGCATCACTTTTAAATTTACAACAAAATATGAGTTCATTTTTTCAAATAATGAATCCAAGTTACTTTGTTTTCCTATGGACAAACCCTATGACAGCACTCCTGTTGCCATGTTGAGAGAAATCAAGAGTAAGTGCAGAGGCGTTTTGTGTAAACATGACGGTTATGGTATTAGTTCTAGACTAAATGTGAGCATTTACTCAGTCATTATTCCTCAGTATTCCTCAAAATGAATAAAAACAGATTAAATTATATTATATATATATAAATTAAATATATATAATAAAAAATATATACTTTATGCATTTAATCTCACTTTATTAAAGTGAGATTAAACCAATGTCAATGATTTAATCTCAATGATATCAATGTCTTTGCTGCTGACCTTTGATAATCCAATTCAACCATACTAATAAGCAAAAATGACTTTAGATTTGTGATCAGCCTGAGGCTTTTTCATTTCACTTTTGGTGTGAAAGGGCCTTTACATTTGGCAAAAATAGAACTTTTTTGTTGTTATTCAAAAAAACAAGCAAGCAAGCCCAGCCCAGGTGAGAATAAGTAATGCAAAAGTAATGGAACACATTACTTTCCATAAAATGTAAGTAAGTAATGCAATTAGTTACTTTTTTTTAGGGAGTAGTTCACCCAAAAAAGAAAATTCTGATAATGGAAGTCAATGACAGTCATCAGAACTGTTTGTTTACCAACATTCTTTAAAATATCTTCTTTTGTGTTCCACAGAACAACATCTCTCACAGGTTTGGAATGACATGAGGGTGGGTAAACGATGACACGCTTTTCATTTTTGGGTCTCTCTAAGCAATAAGGTTTTTATTGATTTTTTTAAAGTGAATACTTTGTGTGAAGAAAGAAAGATTTGCTTTGTGTGCAGGTCTGGCCGCCTGTGAGCGAGCGCTCACTCAGTAAACATGCCCATACCTCAGCTGAAGACTGAGTCAACAGCAGAACAGATGGTGGGATCCTGCAGGAGCGGTTCGGTGTACACAGAGCCCAGACATCACCTCCTGAATCAATGAGGAGACAACGTCAGATCAGAGGGGTAGAGGAAGAGATCTTGAGTCTAAACAGTGAAATGTTTGAGATTTTGGTTGAAGGAGAGTTAGCTGTGACATTGATGTAGAGTTCTGCATGTTGTTGTTTTTGTTTTTACTTTTTGTAACTTTTATGCTTTGGGACAGTCAGAGATAGGACATTACAGGCACTATTGCAAGCTAAATTCAAACTTCCATCACCCATGTTTGTGTTGAAGCATTCATTGGCAGTTTATTGGCTTGCACAGTATGTGGGCCCATTGGAGAGCATCCAAATATAAGAGGCTTAATATACTAAATATTGAGGGTTTGATTAACTTTACACTTTTAAAATAAAGGTTCAGTATTGGTATTTATGGTTCAGGAAGAACCATGTAAACTTTCCATTTGACAAAACGTTATTTATAGTAGAAAAAGGTTCTTCAGATTGTTGAAATGTTGGTAACACTTTACAATACGGGTGCACTAATATGCATTCATTCATGCTTAAATAATGCACAGATAATCATGTGTTAATGTATGACTCATGAAGAACTAAACCATTAATTAATGATTAAATCATCAGCAACTAATAAAGAGTCTATACGATTACTAGATTAAGTAATATATGAATTGCTATTAATTAAATGTGTCATAATGTATTAATTCCTGAATAACATATTTTATTAACTAATAGTGTAAGTTAATGTATTAACTACCACAATGGTTTGAAGCCATGTACTTCAACTTCCAGTTGTCTGCTTTAATTAATCATTAACTAATAATTTGAAAATGTATCATGTTATGACTTTACTTGATGAGGCACATGACTATATGTCAAATGTTCTTTGCACTTAAAACAAAACTGGTTGTTTTAAGAACTGTTCACTGAAATGCATTTTCGGGAACCCAAAATGATGGTTCAGTGGCATTATTGCTTATATTTTTAAGAGTTTAGGGGTAGAAAATATCTTTAACTTAAGCATTGAAACAATGGAAGTAAATGGAAATTCTGCTATTAAAGTTTGTGTGAGGGTTTGATTAACTTTACACTCTTTAAAATAAAGGTTTGCATTCATGGACCAAGAAGGACCTTTAACATCCATGTAAACTCTCCTTTGGACAAAATACTGGTCAGACTTTAGATTAGGGTCCAATTCTCACTATTAACTATGACTTTTGCCTCAATAAACTCCTAATTGACCGTTCGCCGGGAGTTTGATTGACAAGCGATCTAACCAGTCATAACGCCGAATCCGCCATTTTGTCCGACAAAGCAGTCAGTAGTTAGAAGTGGACTTGAACTTGAAAAATGGTGTGTACTGACGTCTTTCTGCATTTGAAACATTCCTTCTGATGTTCATTCATGTTTATTTGATGCTATAAATGAACTAGTAGGAAGAGATGATCGGTGTACGAGCTGATTGAGATGAGGCGCTACAGCAATCTGTCACGACACATTAAAGAGCCACAAAACGTTTTTTATTGTTCGAATTTCTTAAAAAAGTACACAATTTAAAAGCTGGGACTTTGTTTCATATCATAAGTAACCTGCTCTGTCTTGTCTGTCGACGTGTTGTCAGTGTCCTCTTTGCTCTGCAATGTATTTTTCATTCTGTGTTGCATGACAGCGCCACGGCTTGTCGGACATAGCAACAGTAACTAAGGGGGGCGGGTCTTTGCAAAGGGTCAATTACTGCTTATTAATAGTTCACTCTAAAAGTGCTGGGTTAAAAACAACCCAAGTTGGGTTGAAAATGGACAAACCCAGCGATTGGGTTGTTTTAACCCAGCGGTTGGGTTAAATGTTTGCCCAACCTGCTGGGTAGTTTTATTTAAACCAATTAGTGTTTAAAAATTGCTATATGGCTAGCTTAAAATGAACCCAAAATAGTTGGGAAATTAAAAACCAGATGCAATTAGAGACAACAATAATAGACAAAAGGTTAATGTTTATTAATAAGCTTTAATATTTTATTAATATAAATTTAATAGTTTAATAGTTTATTAATATAAATTTATTAATAAGCAATTTAATAAATGTTTATTGTTTAATAATTATTCATTGAACATTAATAAATGTTCATTTCCAACATACTTTGGGTTAATTTTAATTAAGCAATACAGTAATTTTTAAACAATAGTTGAGTTAAATAAAACTACCCAGCAGGTTGGGCAAACATTTAACCCTACCGCTGGGTTAAAACAACCCAATTGCTGGGTTTGTCCATTTTCAACCCAACTTGGGTTGTTTTTAACCCAGCATTTTTTAGAGTGTAGTAAACAGCCAATATCTTAGTAATATGCTGCTAATAAACAACTACTTAATAGTGAGAACTGAACCCTAAACTAAAGTGTTACCAAATTTTTTTCTTTACACTAAGAAAAACTGGTTCTTTTAAGAACTGTTTACTGAAAGGTACGAACCCAAAAATATAGTATTTTTTATATATATATATATATATATATATATATATATATATTTAAGTGTCTAGGGGTAGAAAACATCGTTAGCTCAGCATTAAAACAATAGAAGTAAACGGAAAGGATGCTAAAATGTGAGTACGCTTGTATCCGTCCACGGCGTTTATGGATGTGTGACACGGGTTTGATGACATTTAAAATATTCATGTGAATCAACAAATAGAGAAATGGAGGCCGGCAAGGATGGGGGCAGGTTTGTTTTGCAGGAGCAGGCCTTTGTAATTGCTTTGTTTATTGCCTCTTGGCTGCGTGCGATGGCACATATGAAATATTACCAGGATGATGATACGTCTCAGCCTAATTCAAAATTATGACAGCTTAAAGTGAGGCAGAGAACAGCAAGGGGGAGTTGGCTGGCTCCGCTGTCATACATAACACAGCTTCCAGTAGATCCTGACCTTCAGGCCCACAGGTACAGCTAACGAGATTTTAAAATGATGACCTTCGTAATAAATGTTTCGCCTGAACCTCAGCCATGCGCGGCGGTGACACTATTAGTGTTTAAAATGATGGCAACTTGAGTTGTGCTGTGAAAACTAATTACAGATGGGTAATTGTTTTATTTGTCTTGATGTTAGCGTGTGAGTAATGGCCGTGGCAAATGCATATTGGAAAATATGCCACATGCGAAGTCTAATTTTTTCTCATTACAGGATAAAAGCTCTCTGCGTTGGGATTCTGAGAAGTATATGTGCTGTAATTTTCTGCCATTTATCAGGCAACAAACAGTAAACAGGTCAATTTAACCATTACAGTGTATTGTCACATCACAGCTCTTCTCTCTTGTGACGTTCTGTATGTTTATTTTATTTTAGTTCCAGGCAGATTTTCTTCATTTCTTGACATGTGCATTAAACATCTGTTTTCACCACTAACCCATGGTGAAGTCAGAAACTTCTCTTTAAATGTCATTGTCCATTATATTGATTGTCAGCCTTCGAGACAGAGGGGAGATCCAGGAGACGTGGAGACCTCAAAGTGTCCAGTCAGCAGAGAGCGTTCATTGGATATGGCTAGAATATCACTTTTCCATTGGCAGTCGCAGCACTTGTGTGGCCGGTTTGGGTGGTCCGGGTGGTCATCGGAGCCCACTTTCCCTGTTAAAGCCATCTGATCGGCGTCTGAGTACCTCTTTGTGAGCTGTCTAGGTGTCTTTTAGTGATGGCTATCTTTGCTTTGCAATCAAGTATGTGCAATATGACCTTTAGAGACATGCCTCTGTTTGAAGATGAGGTTGAAACCGATGCTTCCATGGCTGCAGAAATGACCAGGACCGCTCTTGACCACAGTGCAGCGTCTTTGTTAGATTTCCTTAAGATGGAGTTGCTACTTTGCTACTTCCTTTCCTTTGCCTTACAGATGCACTCACATAATATTAATTTATATTAATGAATATATGTGATATAAATTATATACAGTAGTCAACATTTGAAGTGGATCAAAACCTTTCATCAAAGTTGTCTTAAAACCTTCTTCTTAGGACAACTTTGAACTTTTTTGATCCACTTCAAATGTTGTTCAAATGTGTGTGTATATATATATATATATATGTATATATATATGTATGTATGTATGTGTATATATATATATATATATATATATATATATATATATATATATATATATATATATATATATATATATATATATATACACAGACACACACACACATATATATATATATATATATATATATATATATATATATATATATATATATATATATACATACACACATATATACACATATGAACGATAAATACTTTATATATAATACAATAAAATAAAAATAATAAAATGAAATGAAAAATGTTATTATTTAACATTAATAAGGTTTTTTTTTCCCCAGTGACAGTTGATTGGTGGTGAGCTCCTAAAATTGTGAATTTTATTTCATTTCAATTTATTTATTTGTCTGTTTGTTTGTTTGTTTGTTTGTTTCCCAGTGACAGTTTATTGGTAGTGAACTCTTAAAATTGTGATTTATTTTTTATTTTATTTTATTTTATTTTATTATTTTATTTTATTTTTTTTATTTTTCCAGTGACAGAGCTCTTAAACAGTGAATTATTTTTATTTTGTTATTTTATTGTATTGTATTATTTGTTTCATTTTCTTTTCTTTTCTTTTATTATTGTTATTTTTTTTTTATTATTATTTATTTAATGATTTTATTTATTATTTATTTATTTTCCAGTGACAGTTGATTGTTGGTGAGCTCTTAAAATGGTGAATTTTATTTTATTTCAATTTATTTATTTATTTATTTGTTTGTTTGTTTGTTTGTTTATAGTGACTATTTATTATTTTATTTTATTTTATTTTATTTTATTTTATTTTATTTTATTTTATTTTATTTTATTTTATTTTATTTTATTTTATTTTATTTTATTTTATTTATTTTTTTCTTTCTTTTTTTTTTTTTATCCAGTGACAGCTTATTGGTTGTGAGCTCTTAAATTTGTGTATTTCATTTCATTTAATTTATTTGTTTGTTTGTTTGTTTGTTCCAGTGACTGTTTATTGGTGGTGAGCTCTTAAAATTGTGAATTTTATTTTATTTTATTTTATTTTATTTTATTTTATTTTATTTTATTTTATTTTATTTTATTATTTTTTTTTTATTATTATTTTTTTATTTTATTTTATTATTTATTTTATCCAGTGACAGTTTATTGGTGGTGAGCTCTTAAATTTGTGAATTTTATTTATTTATTCATTTATTTTACTCAGTGCACCTGTAAATATTGGAGATTGACTTTTGAAAAAGAAGATTCCAGTGAATTTATCATCAGTCTCTTTGCACTGTATTCACTTCCTTCTAAATCCTTCTATATAAATTCACTAAATCCTTCTATATAGTAACAGCAATGCAACCCTGATAGGGGTCTAAGGGCAATAATATCTGAATATCATATCTATTTAACATAATTAGCCCCAGCATTTCAATTTAATGTAAAGACCCCATGAGAAAACAGCTGACATTTGTGGAAATAAAAGGCCTCATCTGTTGACAAAGCCTCTAATTGATGCTGAAACCCAAACCTCCAGAGCTCACAGTATGAGGTCTGAGCATCCAAACAACGCTCGATATCCTCCAGCTCCGAAACTCTCCCTCTGCTGGAAAACCAGTGTTCCCGTTTAAAACGAGAGATTGTAGGTGTCTACAATTATGCCTGGAGGAAGATGTAACTTTTATGTTGGTGTCAATGTAAATTATGGATTTCATATTACCCAGATTCAATGCTTCAATGAGATTTTACCGCTTACATTGACAGGTTTCAGTGGCAGAATTGATGTGACATTATATATTTTTTCCCAGCTGACCAAAGTCGTGTCTTTTCATGGCTATCTCTGAGACCCGCAGTCTATGATGAAATATTCAGAAAGGTGATGTGTTTTGGGACCAGCAGGTTATGTTTGTGAATAATGGAAGAAGGAGCTCTATTCATTTCACACAGAAAACGGTCCTCTCCAATCTATTGTATGGTTTTGCACATCTGTGAAATGAGCCTAAAAGCGTACGACTCTCTTGTTCGAGGAAATGACTCTAATTATCCGCCTTTAAGCAGTTTCTATACATTACGCTTTGAGTAGTGTGCATCAGAGAGAGAGTGTAAATAGCTACTTTTTTTCTCCAGTTAATGATGATTGGAGTTAATGACACGGGTGGTTATTATTGATATAAAACATGTTGCTGTTACGGCGGCTCTAACATATACTGGATGAATTAATTACAGACCACTGTATATTGAGACTTTTTAATAAATCATTTGAATTAAGTGTTCAGTAAAACATTAAACTTGGAGAGGACAAGACAAAGAAGAGATGAATACACTGAAGTGGTAATGTGAGTGATTTTATAGAGCGGCATCTGTTGAGTTTCATGGTTTTTATGCCACATGTGAATGATGCCGTCTCCACGGACAGGCCCGATGAATTCAAATCAGTTTGAAAGTGATTTTGCACGGTGCTGATCTGTGCCACACTCGCTTTACCTTCCTGTCACTCATCCTGTGCGGAACATTCTGGGTCTGATGTGAATCTGTGGAAGTGTTCAGACCACCCAAATAAACACCAGACAACAGCAATAACTGAACAGTCATGAAAGTAATTAATATTGGTATGTGGTGAACGATACTTATTTGTTTGTTACACAGATGTGTGGATTATGACGTGTCTGTCAAAGTGGGACCTTGTATTGATGGGTTTTTGAGTTTGTTAAATGAATATTTTTTTATACTATTTTATATTTTTATTTTTTCATTTATTTATTTATGAATAAATAATGTATTTGTTCTTTTATAATGACATATCTGTCAAAATGTGTGACCTTATGTAGATGTTAGTTTTTATTGTTAGTTTATTATTTGTTCATACTAATTTATAATACATTTTTATAGTACTATATATATATATATATATATAATTAGACCTGTAAAATGATTAATCATGATTAATTGCATGTAAAATTAAAGTTTAATACATTAATAAAGTTTAATGCATTTAAAAATATTTACATAATACATGTGTGTCTACTGTGTTTATTATATAAATACACACATGTATTTATTTAAGAAATATTTACGTGTGTGTGTGTGTGTGTGTGTATATATATATATATATATATAATTTATTTATATTTATATATTTGTTAAATGGATCAATGACGTGACAGGTCATTTTTTTTTTTAAATCTAAAAGGTTTTAATTATATTTTGCTACATATAAAGGTATTTTAAAGATTTTGAAGCGTCAAAAGGTCATTCGGTTTAACCGTCCAAAGGCCAATAAAGCCATCTCATTTGTGATTAAAATATCTTAAAATGTAATAAATGTATATATTTTTTATTCTGGCATGATTTTATAACATCATATATCAACATAGTGCATATTAAAACATATTAAAATTGTGTAGAAGTTGATGTCTGGCAAAATTAATTTCATTGATGTCATTCGGACTAACCGATATAAAGGGACCATTTTGGATCAAGTCATGTGATCAATATCATGTGACAGGATGTGACATCATTCAGACACCTGCAAAGGACCACATGGTCGTGAAGCAAAGTAACTAACTTTCTTTTAACTATTTGATAAATTCATGTTTTCACTTGATCATACGCATGTCCCGAAACATCAGGTCATTCGGTGCAACCGCTATAAAACATGGAAAATGTTGTAATATTTTAAAAACTTGTACTAAATATAAAATGTTTGATTGTCCTTTTGCTAGCTAGCTAGATATCAGCCTGTTAGCATTGTTTGAAAATATCATCATTCGGTAAAACCGAAATTTTGTTTATACCGAATGACTTTTTTGGTGACAAATTTTGTCCATCTTGTAAAAAATGACAAAAGCAGTGATAATTGATTATAAAAACCACATAATCTCATTGTTAACACTTAAAATAACTTAACTTTAAAATTAATTATATCTCCATTATGTTTAACACTTAAAATAACCTTATTCATCAGTGACCCAAATATATATATATATACTTTATTCATTTATGTAATTATATTTAATTTGATATGATGCATCTGTCAAAATATGTGGCTTTATTTTGATGAAGACTCTAAAGCATCCGAAAACAGAATTAGACTTTATTAACAAAACGAAAGAAAAGAAACTCAAATCAAATGTGAAAAGGAACATGGTGTCCAAACCACACACATCCTCAAGTTTAAATGGGTTCAAATTGCTTATAGTGTTCTCTGATTCTTCACTTCATCTCCTCTCAATGGGTGGATTTATTCTTCAGAGTTTATTCCAAAAAATAAATTGATTCCAGAAACTCTGGCCCAGCATGCAAGAGTAACGTTGACGCATGGAGGGGAACTGAACAAACTCTTTGGTGCCATGTCTCTGTTTCAAATTGACTTTATCCATCTATCTGGATTTATGAACTTCTTGATGACAGGCAGTAATATGAAGCATATTTGTTTTAATTAAGTGCCAGGAAACCCCCATTTTTGTTGCAATCATTGTTAGTGCACAATGCTATATGTTTGTATATGTGTGTCTGTGCTTGTGTAAGAGAAAGAGAGGATGCTCAAGAAAAAAATGCTATAATCGGATAGTGGAAAGAGCAGGCAGCTGAGCCACTTAGCTTATTGCTTTCACATTCAAGATATATAAAAGCAGAAACGAAAGAAGGAGAATGCTAACAAGATGCTAAAAATAAATACCGTTGAGATATCAAATAAATCTCTGTGTGCTCATTTTCTAAAAGCATCATCTTGAAACCAATTACTGTTGAATGCTGCTCACTTATGAAACCTTGTCATTGCTTTTCACAAGGTTGGGTTCACTTTCCTTAAACCAATGCAGTGAGAGAGGAGAAGTTTTCAGAGGCAGTATGCCCACTTTTGAGGGTTATGGAGGAGAAATTATTCTGGCACTTATGTAATATGGTTAAACACAATATTTGTCTCCGTGTTTGTTTCATGTGTTCGACTGGTAAATCATGTTGTTGTTTTTGCATTTACAAAATTATTGCGCCTTTGTAGTTCTTGTTAATATTGAAGGGATAATATTAAACCCAAAAACCTTCTACTCGCCTTTATGCTGTTCCAAATGTGTGGACGACTTTCTTTCTCCTGTTCAATTCAAAAGAAGATATTTGGAAGAATGTTGATAAGCAAACAGTTTCTTACATTGTAAGGACAAAAAATGCAATGGAAGTCGATAGGAACCGAGACTGTTTGGTAATCAGCTTTCTTGACAATATTGCCTACAGATTTGGAACGACATGAGGGTAAATAATGACAGAATTTTCATTTTTTGGGTGGACTATCAGTTTAATACATTTCAATGTTTGATTTTGTGTGACTATTGTACCATAAACAATTATTTTTAGGTGTTCAAACACTTTGAAACTCTATTATAATTGTTATAATTTCCAAGGATCAGTATTCTCCCCTAAAATTGATCAGGCAGAGCAAACCATAAGTCGTAGAGATTGAAACTTTGAGGGCTGGTAGTACTCACACCATCTACAACGTCACCAAAGCTTGCCTCGATCAACCTGAGGGGGCACTAAAGTATGAAATGGCTCATAACTCCTAAACCATCTTATATCGTTGGAATCCTCAAGACGAACAAAGTGCATGTCTCAGATTAAATTGCCACCTGGCGAAATTTTCAGGTATTTTGGATTTACCTACTTTTGCGAACTAGTCCTAGGTTCTTCACCCCGATCACAACCAAACCAGTGTAGACAGATTCTCTGGAGTCTGACTGTCAATAATTATTGAAAAAAAGTAGAAATTTCAATTGACGTCCGCGACGGGATGGCAAAACATTTAAAGTGGGTGTGCCCACTTTTACTAAAATGGCTATAACTCGTGAACGGAATGAGATAATTCCACCAAACTTGGTACACATATGTATGGACTCAGTCTGTGGTTGCATTAATAAGAATGTGGTGACTGGCCACTTGGTGGTGCAATAAAATGAAAAAAACATGAAAACGGCTATATCTACGCAACAGTCTGTCCAATTGATTTGATAATTGGCATGCGGTGTCTTTGTCCAAGGTGCCACGATTATCTGCGAGGACATCTGTGTATCTCAAAAAACACGGCCGGCCATCAGCCAATCAAGTTCGAGCAGCTATCAGACAAGGTTAACAGAGGCTGATCGGATTGAAACTCGCTGGGCCTGTTTGACTCACAGCCCTAGAGGCCTGTGAGAAATTCGAAAGAAATTGGCTGCCTTGGCATTTTACACATGTGTAAAGGATTGTATATCACAAGATTTTTCACACATGCCCACTACATTCATAGAACTCCTCATTCTGAGCAACTTTGCCTCTAGGACTGCCACTGTCAATCAAATCGTTCATTAAATATTGGAGATTAGTTCAAAAACCTACTTTTGCGAACTAGTCCTAGGTTCTTCACCCCGATCACAACCAAACCAGTGTAGACAGATTCTCTGGAGTCTGACTGTCAATAATTATTGAAAAAAAGTAGAAATTTCAATTGACGTCCGCGACGGGATGGCAAAACATTTAAAGTGGGTGTGCCCACTTTTACTAAAATGGCTATAACTCGTGAACGGAATGAGATAATTCCACCAAACTTGGTACACATATGTATGGACTCAGTCTGTGGTTGCATTAATAAGAATGTGGTGACTGGCCACTTGGTGGTGCAATAAAATGAAAAAAACATGAAAACGGCTATATCTATGCAACAGTCTGTCCAATTGATTTGATAACTGGCATGCGGTGTCTTTGTCCAAGGTGCCACGATTATCTACGAGGACATCCATGTATCTCAAAAAACATGGCCGGCCATCGGCCAATCAAGTTCAAGCAGCTATCAGACAAGATAAACAGAGGCTGATCGGATTGAAACTCGCTGGGCCTGTTTGACTCACAGCCCTAGAGGCCTGTGAGAAATTCGAAAGAAATTGGCTGCCTTGGCATTTTACACATGTGTAAAGGATTGTATATCACAAGATTTTTCACACATGCCCACTACATTCATAGAACTCCTCATTCTGAGCAACTTTGCCTCTAGGACTGCCACTGTCAATCAAATCGTTCATTAAATATTGGAGATTATTTCAAAAACCTACTTTTGTGAACTAGTCCTATGTTTTTGGCTCAACCTCGATAACTGTTAAAAAGCTTTAAAACATATGGTAAATTGCCTGTTTTGGCTGCACATTTCCATCTATTATCTAAGAGGTTACAGGCTTGCTAAATAAAACATAATACCTTTTTACGCATGTGCTTAAAGGCCTTAAAACGCTTGAACCCCGATAATTGCTGCTCTCAGCTATATTTTGTAATTGTGCTTCAAATGCAATAAAATGAGTGCATGATGTGTCAGAATTCATGTCTTTGACACACTATAAAATATGTCCAAGTAAGCTCATTATCAAGTAAAAGTTGCTGCCGGCTAATGCACTCGACAAACACTTTGTCCCTGTCTTTCCGAAATCATATCCAAGAACGTAAGGTGATAAGGGAGGATCAATCGAAATAGATTGTACTTTCGAGACAGTTAAAACAGTCTTACTCTTGAACACAGATCTTCTTTCATAAAGAAACTTGGCTAGTAGAAATCAATATTGAAGGCTCCACGTCTTTCTGTTAATGCATCCTCTACCTCTGTTGGGCTTTGGTTGTCCTGCGGCGCATCCTATAAATATGTTTTCTTCGCCTTCCCTCTTTATTTGGCCTAACGAACAGACAAGCTCAACTTTAACGGCTCAATACTTGATCTTCACCTGACCTCCCTCCAGCCTATTGTGATGCCGTTCCACCAACAAAGAGATGCTAATGTGGGGAGCGCAGCATCTGTGTAGCGTCAGGCACCTGCTTTAGCTATAGCACATTGACAGCTTGGCTAGATTTCAATAACGGATCCATACAGCCGTCCTGGCTCACTCCACAGCAGGGCCCCATATTGATGCTCTTGTGTTCTCATGCTCAACACAACAGATTGCTCTTTAGAAGTCATTTCCTGTGCCTTTTCCTTAAGTATTTAGATGTGTATCTTTCGCCCGACACATGATGGAGATCACGCCTATCGAAGACTTTAAAGGGGGCGGTCCCACTTTATATTAAGTGGCCTTAACTTCTATGTACTTACATTTAAATTAATCATTTGATACAATGCACTTATTGTGTACATACAAGTTTTTACATTGTACTTATATTTTAAAAACACCTGCATGTAATTACATCTATAATTAATTTCTGTAATTACATTTATAATTACACTGTTGAGCCGCTGAAGACGCAGTGGATTAGTTTGATTTTTGAAGGGAATGAGCCACAGATCTAATATACACATGTGATTTCTGTCCCTGCTGTTTACGTTCACAGACATAACCCACTGTGTTTATGTGAACTTTGAGTGTTTTTGACATAACCTTGTGTGTATTTGACAGTTTAAACACAATAAAACGTGAAAGAGAAGTTAGTTTAATACTCACGAGACGTGCCGTCTGACAGACAGCTTTCTGTGCGCGTGCTTCAGATGTGTGCGCTCAGAAAACCATAAATTAGAAGTTTAAACTGATATAGCTTTAAAAACCATGCAGATAATAAACTTTCATGATGAAGAAGAATTGCAATGTGTGTGAGTGTGATCACGATATAGATGATAATCAAAACCAAGCAGATGTTCCCTTTCAGTCGGTCACGTTCGACGTACGTCAGTAGTGACCGACGAATTGGGATATCGCTAGAGAGCCCTATCAGCTTCGAGTGAACTAAAACAAGCCAATGGAATTGGCGTGCGATATTTGCATAATGCGCACCGCCTCCGACAGGTGTATATAAATAGGAAGCAGATGCAATCGCACTCTGTCTTTCGCTTCGGAGCCAACAGTTGGTGTCCAGCTTCAGACTTCACAAGAGTGAAACTAAACAGCCTTGGAGATTCAGCGTCTGTTTGTGTTGGCGTTAAAGCACAACAGCGAGGTCGCGAGCTTCCCGGGGAGCCTGAGCTTAAGCTCTCAACTGCTGTTTTAACAGCAACTGAATTCCCATATAAAACGCAGTTGTCTGTTGCGATTTGGGCCGGTTCCTCCCGGTGTGTTCGGGGAGTGGTGTACCTGAACACATCGCGTCACTCCCTGTGTGCTTCAGCACGAGAGAGCTGACTCTTCCCCTTCTAAAAGAGCTTCACAGACAGACACTGCGTCTTTTTCAAGACGTCATTCTGTCCGTGCGTTTCTGGAGGCGGTCGTTTCCTATCCTCAATGACGGCCACAATCACTTTCTCTCATGTCTGCTTAGCGTGCTGAGACTGTGTTTGTGGGTGGTTCATATTCTCTTATGAGAATATGCCCACGTCGGCGCATTGTTTGTCTCGCCTTTCTCGTAAGGGCTTGAGCGTTCAGCGCGCCGTGTGCCGTCGAGCTGCCGGCTGACAGCGCGCGTTGCCATGGAAACCCTGCGCGTCGTCTGGCGCTCTAGATGCACGGTCGAGACTCGAGCGCCTTTAATGAGGTGGAGTCCCCTCACTTATTCCCCGATCTAGTTTATTTTTCTGAATAAGAAGAATACTACTTTGGTTAATAAGCCTGGGTGACCAGAGGATCACAGTGGGGCTATACCCGCCGAGCCATTCTCCATGGGCCCCCCACTCCTCTAGTGCATCGCAAACATGTTGTGACTATGTCCGTGGGTGGTTCATGTTTAGTAAAACATGGCCACGTCGGCGCCCAGTGCGCCGTGTGTCGTCCAGTTGGACGGCCACGTTCACTGTCCAACATGGCTGGTAGCTTCTGCTTGGATTGCTGGTCCTTCTCATGAGGGACCTAGCGTCTTAGTCGGAGCTCCAGCAGAGGATCAGATGTCGACTGCTACATTGGAGAGAGTGTTGTTGGGCTCTGAAAATGAAGATGATGCTGAGCATCCCACAGTCGTGATGTGCTCATGCTGAATCAGATTCAGACTTGACAACCATGCTTTCCCAGGCCCCTGGGGGCGTTGTGTGACGTGCACTCGCCTTGCCCCGCCCCCTGTGCCCGGACCTGCATGGAAAAACTTGGCAGTTTTGTGGCCTCTTTGGTGTTAAATATGGAGCGCCAAGGGGGCCATAATCTGCATTACAAGTTTTCTCTCTCACTACCCTTTAGGGGGGTGGTTCTGAGTCAGGGTTGAGCTACGCATGATGCAGGTCATAGCGCAGGCCTCTGGCCAGACAATGTCCACCATGGTGGTCCGGAAACACCCCTGGCTAGTCTTGCTGGGATGTGTCATCGTCAAGTACACTTTCTCGATGTGCTCATCTCACAAGCTGGCCTAAAACCCAGCCCGCTCTCCCCACAGCCAACCCAGTTGGTTAACAGGAGGCGGTCCTGGGGATATGGTGACCTGCAGCTGAAGGAAACAGTTCTTTCCCCGGAGGAGGGCCGGGTGGAGAATTCTGGTCTGTTCCGCCGCTGGTTCTCCGGAGTCCAGCGGTACCCACGAATAGAACTGTTGTCTGATCCTCCAGGTCCCAAGAGGGTGTGGCTGGTAGTGTGCAAGGCCCCGCCTTGCCACTCTCAGCCCTCTCTCACTTCACCAGCAGGTTCCAGTGTGGTGGTTCAGGCCGCACCCCATGTGCCGTCTCCCATTCACACTGCTACCTCGCAGAGTCTGATCACACTCCGGGCCGCTCCCATGCCGTCCGAGTCGGGTCCCCGTACTCTGCTTGCGGCTGTCAGCGTGCGAGGCCCTTCCTTGTCACGCGCAGCCCCCCCTCACATCGCCAGCAGGTGGCAGTGTGATGGTGCAGGCCGCGCCCCGTGCGCCGTCTCCCATACGCACTGCTGCCTCGCAGAGTCTGACCACACTCCGGGCCGCTCCCATGCCGTCCGAGTCGGGTCCCCGTACTCTGCCTCGCTGCCCCACCCCCGGTGCGTCTGTGGTGCCTTTGGTCCCGCTGGCTCAGTGTCTGGAAGCGTGGATAGCGCTCCCCAGCCTGTCCAGCTGGCTCATTCGTACCATCAGACTCGGCTATGCGATTCAGTTCACCCGGCGTCCCCCGGTTTTCAGGGGTGTCCACTACACTCAGGTGTCACTGGACAACGCACCTGTTCTCCGGGCGGAGATTGCTGTCCTCCTGGCGAAGGATGCAATCGAGCCGGTCCCTCCAGCCGATATGAAGTTGGGGTTTTACAGCCCCCTACTTCATTGTACCACAAGGGCGGTGGGCTATGGCCAATCCTGGATCTGTGCGTCTTGAACCGGTACCTTCACAAGTTGCCGTTCAAGATGCGCAGAAGCGCATTTTCGAATGCGTCCGTCCCCGGGATTGGTTTGCAGCGATCGACCTGAAGGACGCGTACTTTCATGTCTCGATTCTGCCTCGCCACAGACCCTTCCTACGGTTTGCGTTCGAGGGTCGGGCATATCAGTACAAAGTCCTACCCTTCGGGCTGGCCCTGTCACCCCGCGTCTTTACGAAGATTGCGGAGGCGGCCATTGTTCCCCTCAAGGAACAAGGCGTTCGTATTCTCAGCTACCTCGACAACTGGTTGATCCTGGCCAGCTCGCGAGCGCAGTTGTGCGAACACAGGGATATGGTTTTAGCTCACCTCAGCCGGTTGGGGCTTCGGGTCAACTGGGACAAGAGCAAACTCTCCCCTGGGCAGAGGATCTCTTATCTCAGTCTCGAGCTAGACTCGGTCGCCCATCGGTGTTGACCTGCCTGAGTACGCTCAGTCGCAGGACAGCGGCTCCACTGAAACTATTTCAGAGGCTCCTGGGGCATATGGCATCTGCAGCCGCGGTAACGCTGCTCGGATTGCTCCATATGCGACCGCTTCAACACTGGCTTCGCGGCCGGGTCCCGAGATGGGCGTGGCAGCGCGGTACGCTCCGTGTTCCCGTGACACCGAGCTGCCGACACACTCTCATCCGGTGGTCGGACCCCTTGTTCCTGCGGGCCGGAGTGCCCCTGGAACAGGTGTCCAGGCACGCTGTGGTCTCCACAGATGCCTCCGCCACCGGATGGGGGGCCACGTACAACGGGCATGCAGTGTTGGGTCTATGGACGGGGCCTCAACTGCATTGGCATATCAATTGCCTGGAGTTGCGCAGTACGTCTTGCACTGGGCCGCTTCAAGGAGCTGCTGTCAGACAAGCACATACTGGTCCGCTCGGACAGCACTGCGGCCGTTGCGTACATCAACCATCAAGGTGTTCTACGCTCCCGTCGCATGTCGCAACTCGCCTGCCATCTCTTGTTGTGGAGTCAGAAGCATCTGAGGTCCCTTCGGGCCACTCATGTCCCAGGTGTGCTCAACCGTGCAGCCGACGAGCTGTCACGGCAGCCTCCACTTGCGGGCGAGTGGCGGCTCCACCCCCAGGTGGTTCAGCTGATTTGGCAGCATTTCGGCGAGGCCCAGGTAGACCTGTTTGCCTCCCCAGAAACTGCCCACTGCCAGTGGTTTTATTCCCTGACCGGCGGCACGCTCGGCACGGATGCCCTGGCACACAGCTGGCCCCCGGGTCTGCGCAAATATGCGTTTCCCCCAGTGAGCCTTCTCGCACAACTCTTGTGCAAGGTCAGGGAGGACGAGGAGCAGGTTCTGTTAGTGGCTCCGTATTGGCCCACTCAGACCTGGTTCTCGGACCTCATCCTCCTCGCGACAGCCCCTCCCTGGCCGATTCCTCTGAGGAAGGACCTCCTGACTCAGAGACGGGGCACCCTGTGGCACCCGCGTCCCGATCTGTGGAACCTCCACGTGTGGTCCCTGGACGGGATGCGGAGGTTCTGAGTGATCTCCCGCAAGCGGTCGTAGACACCATCACTTCCGCTAGAGCTCCTTCCACTAGGAGCCTCTAAGCGCTGAAGTGGAACCTGCTCGTCGAATGGTGCGCCTCTCGCTGAGAGGACCCCCGATTATGTTCGGTCGGATCCGTGCTTTCCTTCCTGCAAGAAGGGTTGGAGCGAAGGCTGTCTCCCTCCACCCTGAAGGTGTATGTTGCCGCTATCGCTGCACATCACCATGCAGTTGAGGGTAAGTCCCTGGGGAAACACGATCTGATCGTCAGGTTCCTGAGGGGGGCGAGGAGACTGAATCCTCCTCGCCCTTCCTCCGTACCCTCTTGGGATCTGACCCTGGTTCTCACAGCTCTCCGGGGTCATCCCTTTGAGCCTTTGCAATCAGTTGACCTGAAACTAATGTCTCTCAAAACGGTTCTTCTGGTTGCATTGGCTTCCCTGAAGAGGGTAGGGGATCTGCAGGCATTTTCGGTCGATGAAGCGTGCCTAGAATTCGGGCCCGGTGATTCTCACGTCATCCTGAGACCCCGGCCTGGATACGTGCCCAAGGTTCCTACCACTCCCTTCAGAGATCAGGTAGTGAACCTGCAAGCGCTGCCCTCGGAGGAGGCAGACCCAGCCCTAGCTTTGCTCTGTCCCGTCCGCGCTCTGCGTGTGTACGTGGACAGAACGCGAAGCTTCAGGACCTCAGATCAGCTCTTCGTCTGTTATGGAGGCCAGCAGAAGGGAAAGGCTGTCTCCAAGCAGAGGATGGCCCACTGGATAGTGGATGCCATCGCCTTGGCGTACGAATCCCAGGGCGTGCCTTGCCCGCTCGGGTTAAGAGCCCACTCCACCAGAGGGGTGGCCTCCTCCTGGGCGCTGGCTCATGGCGCCTCGCTGACAGATATCTGTAGAGCTGCGGGCTGGGCGACACCTAACACGTTCGCTAGGTTTTATAGCCTACGTGTAGAGCCGGTATCCTCACGTGTACTCGCATCCACTAGTCGGTAGACGTGTTGTACCCGCTCTAAGTGTCGGCTTGCAATGCCATTCCCGCCCCCTGGCTGGATACGTGCATACTTTCACTCCAGTCGTGTTCCCCGCTTGGCGAACCCTGTCGAGTTCCTCCGCCTCCCCCTTCGGCTCGGACATTGCGGAGTGTCTGATGCCAGGCCTACATCCGTCGCTGACGCTGTCTGTTGGCTGGGGCCCATATGCCGTGACCCCTCTACGTGAGCGGTCCCATATGTGTATTTTCCACGGTTTAAAACTCCCTACGGGCCGAGTCCGTGTCTTTCCCTTAGCAGAGCCAGCTCTGCTGTCACCTGTCAGATGAGTCTCCCCCTACCAGGTGGAGCCATCCCAGGGACTCCATATGCGTACTGCCCCCCGGGCCAGTCCATATGTGTATTCTCCACGTAAACTCCTCCCCCATTGGGTAGGTAGTGGCCTCCGCAGCGTCCCCTACGGGTTCGCTTTCCCAGTGTAGTCTAGTTTACTTAGTGGGTATGTCGGAACAGCAGTAGACTCTCTTGGTGTAAGCTCGCCCCCTTCACCGTCCAGCCGGTGCTATGGGCGGCTGAGCTTGCGCTGGGCACTGGAAGGGGTTTCGTAACTGTGGCGCTTTAGTTGGGATCCCAATTCGTCGGTCACTACTGACGTACGTCGAACGTGACCGACTGAAAGGGAACGTCTCGGTTACGTATGTAACCCTCGTTCCCTGAAGGAGGGAACGGAGACGTACGTCCCGTCGCCACAGTTTCTGTACCCTCGCTGTTGTGCGGACACCAGTTGTCTCCTCAGCGAAAAACAGAGTGCGATTGCATCTGCTTCCTATTTATATACACCTGTCGGAGGCGGTGCGCATTATGCAAATATCGCACGCCAATTCCATTGGCTTGTTTTAGTTCACTCGAAGCTGATAGGGCTCTCTAGCGATATCCCAATTCGTCGGTCACTACTGACGTACGTCTCCGTTCCCTCCTTCAGGGAACGAGGGTTACATACGTAACCGAGACGTTTTGTTAGTTTTTGGCAGAATATCGAGGCACAAGCTGTAAAGGCTCTGCCCTCTTCTGGAAAGGGGGCGGGGAGCAGCAGCTCATTTGCATTTAAAGACACATGCACAAAACAGCATGTTTTTGCTTCCACTCAAAGATTGGCATTTACAACAAGGTATAATAAATGATCTGTGGGGTATTTTGAGCTGAAACTTCACAGATACCTGAGACTTATATTACATCTTGCGAAAAGGGGCATAATGGGTCCCCTTTAAACAGTCTTTGTCCTCTGTCAGCTGTGTAATTGATTGTGGCCTTGTGGGTGAAAGGGCGTAAATGTCCCATGAGTCCCTGCAGTGACAGCAGAGGTGTCTGTCCTCTGGTAATGGCAGATTGGAGACAGACGCTAACATTTTGAAGATGCAAAGTCTCTGGTGACCTAATGAGAGGTAGAGGGAGAGAAAGAGTGATAGAGGATGATGGAGAGAAAGAATGCCTTTGGGTGTTCTTGTGTTTCACAAATATTGTCGTTGTGACCCTCGCGGTATCCCAGCCTCATGTTTCAGCTCAGCTGAGCCGTGTCGGCTGACTATGGGCAGATGTGACGTTTGTGTTGATTAATATTCCCATCACTCCTTTTTGTCACTATATGGTTTTATGGATGCAGTGGAAAGGATGCTCATTTTCCTTATCTCTATTTTTTGTTTCAATTGGTCAGGTTACCAAATTATCAATCTTATTCTGCATGACCTATATATATATATATACTGTTGAGAACATTTTTATGCAAACTATCTACAATGGAAACTAATGGAGTGTGTGATGTGCTTTAACCCCAGAGGACATTCTTTGCTGCGCATCTCTGGCCAAATACCTTTTGCGCAAATTTTGGGTTGGGACTTGCTTAATGGTGTAAAACGGGGTTTGTAGAGCAGAGATCATGCAGGCTGTAATATCTCAAGATTGATGGGATTTGATTTGAGGTCAAGAACGATTATTTAACATCGGTTACTAACTGCTTAATCATGGTTAAAGAAAACAGTAGGTTAAGCTTCAGCTTAAGCTGGATAAAGTATGGTAGACTCAATGGCCCATACAGCAAGTTGTGCCTGATTTATTTTGATGATTTTATGTATAGTTTTTGACTGTGTGATGTATTTCATATGGTTTTCAAAAGAACTATATGATGATGGAACATGAAATCCTGATCAAGCCAGTTCTAGAACAGATTGTATGCATTCATTTTCCTTCTACATTCCTAATATAATTCCATGTCTTTCCAGGTACAATCAATCCCCATTTCAGGTGCTACTGACAGAGGAAAGTGATTTGGAGTGTGAACGCTCATCTATTGCCGCTGTTTTTCACACTGTACCTCTGTTTCACCCCCTTATGATGGACCGGTCCCCTCGCTGTCTACCGGGAAAATTTCTGTCAGATTTGATTATGTGGGCTGGCAATAAGAGACTGCTTTTGACCTCCAGGACCCTGCTCACTTTTTAACAGGCAAGTGTAGTGGACAGCCCTCAGAGAGTAATCAGTGTCAAATGAACCGTTGATAAATGTGTTTGGCTCTCATTTGAGAATCTGTCATGGAAGCTCACATGCAGAGGAGTCCAAATCTCTTTCCAGCTCTGCCGAGAAACACCAGGAGAGATGCCTGCCAAGACCACCAAGACCTTACTGTTTCCAGCTTTGTGGGTTTTAAGTTTTGAGTCTTTTGTTTTTTGGATGACACACTTCAAAATGATATACGTCTACTGGACTTTGTAAGTTTGTGTGTTACGTGTAGGGGAGATTAAGTTAGTATGGTGAGGTAAGGTATGGCGACGTTAGAAAGACCAGTAGCTATAAGGTTTTGAGTTTTCTCTCGGTGGCTTTGTTGGTTTCAAACACCATGATCAAAGTGGTTTAAATCAGAATCATTTTGTTAATTATATCCTCCAAACAAAAATGACAATAGTAGCATATTTTTGTAATAACGGTTTCAGGTCAGGAGTACTTTTCATAAATGTCAAGATGAGGTTTAATGTGTTATATGTTGCCTTTTCCATTTTTATCATCTAATTATATGTGACCCCTGCTGTCAAAATGAGTGGGAATGTGCTCAGGCTTATTTCGAGCTACAGGCAAAACAAGTGAAAAATGTCAATTTTGGTCAAATTTGAGGTTTTTACAAAAATTAAGCCCTCGTCTAGCGATCCCTATGCTCCAAGGAGCAATTAAACATCTAAAAGTGTTTTTACTTGTACGGTTTCTGAGAGGAGTACCTTTCGTTTTTCTCTGCTCACTTCTGAACGACTGATGCTTCCCTCGGCACGAGTTTGTTATCGCAGCATTCCAACTTTGTGAATATTCATAGTGAATTCTCGATGGCATGAGTCTGAAACAATGAAATGTGATTTTAAAAATCATGCTGATGTAAACAAATTGATCTTACTCGTGCTGACTGACAGATCCGAAGCGTGGCCGCAAAGAAATCCTATATACACATATGCACAATTAGTATTTAAAAAAAAAAAAAAAAAAAAAAAAATCTGTCTTGGTGAGTATTCATGCAAACATTATCTGCAATGTTTAGTTAACTGTTGGGAAAAACATCTGATGTGTAACATTATATTAGATGTGTTTGGTACAGTAGGTCTTAATAAATAGGCTGTCTGTTTCATTAACGTTAATCAAACAATTGTGGATTCATGGAGAAAAAAAAAGTTAAATATATATTTATGGATTTTGACTTGTTTTGTGCCAAATTTGGTGGTATTACCAGGGATTTTAAGGTATGGTTTCTACACTGTTAGCCCGGATAAGTTGAATTTACTTAAAAAATTTGAGGAAACTGGCTGCCCTAAAAAAAATTAAGTAATGTTAACTTAATAATTCGAGTTCATTTAACTTAAAATATTTTGTAATATTAATTACTTTGTAGTTATTACACCTAGTATATTTAAGTTCAATGTCCTAAGCAAGTTAACTTGCCACCAATCAAAATTCATCCATGCCTCCCATCATGCATTGCTGCATGAATAAATTATGAGCTGAATCGTCTTAGTAATTTTCTTTATTCTCACTATTTAAATTTTGCTGTTTTTCTGTGACTTTTTAGTAGCTTGTTTTCTAATGTTCAGAGTTGATCTGTTTATCAGAATATGTTGCTTGTCACCGTTGTTGAGATTCATATGCTGATTCTTGATGTCTGTGTGTGCCTGAAATATTATTATTATTTTTTTGTGATAAGGACAACTTTAAAAAAAAAAAAAAAAAAAAAAAAATTGTATTGTAAAAGTTGATCTTTCGCTGTAGAATCACAGTGCTGCTGTAATCAATAATGTAAATCTAATTCAGAGATTTGGCTCTAAATGAGTTCAGTGATTCAGATCAATGATTATGTGAAAACATAATCAACACCACCTGATCATCTTTTGTCTTTGCTTGTCTGGTTGGTTTTAATGCAGTTAAAACTGCCCAAACAAAATCTAATATTAAAAAGTTAAGGGTCAAGAGCTCAACTAAAACAAACCCTGACCTTGATGATGGTAACTTAAAAATTGTGATTTTCTCCTTTGGTGAAAAACTATAAAATGGTAAATGTTTGGAAAAAATGTCTGTAGAACAGCCAAAACAAATGTTCCAACTGCTCATCAACAGCTCCTTGAGTTCACACACACCACGACAAAATGGCGTCATTACCTGCCGCAAACCAGTGTGTAGGAGGCGTGGTCAGGAGAAAAACTTCATAATTTAAGTGCATTTAACTTACATTTATTAACACATTCAAATACACCCACACATTAGTAGAATATACTTATATTTTATAAGTAATGCAACCAAACTTAAACATTTTAAGTATATTGTAATTATATTTTTAAGTAAATATAAAATCCGGGCTAAGAGTGTAGGTGATTTTATTTTGGAACCTTCAGGAAACTTTAACTCGATTTTTCTCAAAATGGACTCTATTGACTTCAAACAGGTAATTATTTGTCAGATTCCAACAAATCATACATCATTTTGAAGGTTTAGAGAATGTGAAAATAACTGATAATTTGCTCATTTATGCTATTTAGTGAAATGCTCCTCTAGAGTTCATTTCTCTAGTGAACTGACATGCTGTGGACACTAAATGACTTGCCTGAGGTAAATGTGATGCTACGTCAGATATTATTCTCAAGCTGTTTTATTGATGTCTTTCTGCGGTTGAAAAACTCGTTGAGAGATTACATGTAAACATATCTATGCATATATCCTCTGTTCTTCTTCTTCTGTGCTTTTCCTGTTGTAGCGGTTAGCAAACAGCATGTGCGCCCCCTTCTGGATTGGAGTGTGGATCGCCCGTGACTGACTGTATTCATCATCTGACTGTATGCACCGAACCGTGACGGTTCGGGATGAATACATGAACTGTTACACCCCTCATATATATGCATATTGCTATGTGGTTTGAGGATGGTTGATGGTGGTTACTTCCTGCTTATTGAAGTTTTTCTGCTTAAAGAGTCTCTATTTTGTATTGGTCCCTTGAGGACCAGCCGTGGGTTTTGTGAATGTGGATTCTGGAACTGTTAAGTGATAGGATCTGGTATTTTTTTGATGGTATTGTAAGTTATTTACAGCACAGAGTGTGATCCCTGTAGAAATCTCATCACATCTGTAACTACATGGTGTCTTCTTTCATCACTCTTTTGATCTCTGCGTGTCTGTTAGCTGCTCTTAAACTTGAAGTCACACACACACACCACACACTTTATGTACTCAACAGTGTGCATCTGTAGTACTGCAATATCTACAGCTATTGCTTTTAAATCAAAAGCAGCAGATTTATTATGTATAATCCTATAAATTGAAGGTGTGTTGGTTTGGTGCCCACAGAACCTGAATGCATAATTTCATAGTTGTATATTCATATATTCATATTTGGGTGACTGTTTGATTAAAGGTACTTTTGAATTCTTGAAATGTTGAAAAATGTCATTTCACACTGTTTTGCATTTACATTTGAACATTTATCACGTTCTGGAATACAGATTTGCTTATGGCCTTGAAGTAGAAGTTGATGTAATGTCATGCAAAGACATTTTCAGTTTTTAGAAAATTGGCTTTTGATTTACTATACAATGTTAGCTAGCCAATTAACTTTCTATTTATTAAATAAGCCCAATAGAGCATCTGTCATTTTCCTTTAAATCATGTCAAAGGACAGAAAAGTTCCTCTTATTGAAGAATCATCCATTTCACTACTATTTAAAAGTGTGGGGTCATTAAGAAAAAAAAAAAAAAATTGCAATCTGCAAGGACACAGTAAAAAACATTTCCAAAAACTAATTTTCAATGTTTCAATGGAAACTCATTTTGTAATTCATTCTGAGTTCTATTCTACTCTGTTCATGTTCATTTAAGAATACTCAAGTTCAGTGCTTCGAGACGACACCGGCATCTGTTAGATAATATGAAACTCGAGAGCATTATTAGAACCTGATTCTAAAAAGTATTCTGAAATGTAAGCATAATTTCTTTGCGGTCCAGCCTGTCATGTATTTCATTAAGATGCCATTATTGCCTCTGTACCCTGACTCCACTCTGTCAAGCTGTAGAGGCCGACTGACAGAGAGCCCCACCATCTATTGATGTGTTTATTCCCCTGTTAGCTCTCAGTCGTAGATGGAAAAATAATTTGTTTTGCGAGAGTAGGAAGGCACTTGCTAATGGCGGCGTGTGTGTGGGCATTCGGCATAGTGCTTTATGACCTCATAGCTGGACGAGATGTGCTTCAGTGATTAGAGTCATACCAGCCTTTCTACAAGAATTTTGAAAAGTTTTATTAGACCTCTGACCATTTGCTTATTTTATTTTGATTCTGTGCATTCACAATCTTAGATTCACGTTTTTATTTTAGTCACTGTTAGCTTCCATTAAAGTCAACCTGAAATCAGACTAACCCTATGTGCATGTTCCTTATTGAGAATGATCCATCGGTGCATGTTATTTCAAAAGAACAACATGCTTTGATTTTGTAATCTTTAGTAAATGTAGTAAATTGCTGTTCCTTGGAAACAACACTGATGTAATTGATTTATTTGTAAAATGGGTAAAATTCATGTTGACTATAATTTCACCCACATCTTGTAACTACGGAGCCCCTAAAGGGACATGGTGATGGAAAAAAATATGACCTAGGAAAGAAAAAATAAAATTCGCAGTGCAAAAATTCTTACTTAGTGTTTGTGTCTTGTTTCCAGTCCAAATATCTAAAAATTCTTAAATCAAGATGAATTTACTAGACAAGTAAAATGCATAAGATATTATGTCTTGTTTTCTGAAAATAATAACTATTTTTGCAGTGAAATCCAGAAGTTTTGCATTCTCTCAAGAAACTTTTCATTCACTTGCAAAGAACAGGGGAACACAAAAACATTGAAATAGATTTTTTCCTCCCATCTCATATTTTTTCCATCACCATGCATGTTTTCTGCAAATGAATATCTAAATTTTAGCACTCTTTTCTTTCTCTTTTATAGCGAGATGTCCCGGGCTCTGCTGAGCATTGTCTATGATGCTTTTATCTATGAGTGAACATGGAGAAACGGACTGTTCTGAGCGCAGCTCTCTAAATGAAGATTAATGCAGGCATTTGGGTTCAAGGTGATATTTTATTTGGTATTAGCCTATCAATTTGCTAATGCACAACTTTGGAGAGTTGCTCCAAAGAACAAGGTGACAGCTGTTGGAAATGGATATTGATTATAAAAGGCTGCTGGGTTTTCTTTTTACTTTTTCCTCCCCTTTTATCTTTGTCTTTCTCTTTTGGTCACGCTGTAATGTCTTATGCAGCGCAAAGCATGATGGATGGCCAAAGCTGATTTCAAGGCTTCGCGTCAGAAGCGCACTTTTGAGGATACCTGATCGAATTTCAGCCCTCTTTTCTGTGGAATCTCTTGGATATCATTATTGATTTTCAACCTCGGCCATGAAAATGGACCTGTGCACAAATAACTGAATAAAAATAGAGTCTGGTTTAAATATTTCCTTTTAGTACATTATAGGATCGTCACATGGGACTGTATATCTAAAATCACAATATTATTCTCATATGTAGGTAAAGTCATGTGATTTTGGTGTTAGCACACCTGTATAGTTGACCTACATTTGGGTGTTTCTTCAGCTATGGAAACTTTGAGAAATGAAACTCCTTTTTACACTCGCTCTGCTGTAGTTTTGTTTGTCCACTAACAATGCCTTGTCATTTTTGTTTTATGAAGATCAATAATATTTCCACAACATCTCAAATTATTTATTATTAACACACTCTAGTGGAAATAATATTTGTAACATTGGAATAAACTGGCTGATTTGCCAAAGCTTTATTTATGCAAGTTCAAGATTACACTCTATAAAGAATTTTAAGGGTTCTGTCAGGCACTTCATCTGAAGAACCTTTTAGGGGTTCCTGTCATGGGATCATTTAATTAATTTTATTTTAATACATTTTTAATTTTAATTAAATTTAAGAGTAAAAATCTCATAAACATACTTTATCACTATTGAAAAAAAAAAAAAGAAATAACATGAGAGTATTATATAATAATTTAAGTAAATTCTCCTTATCTAGAACCTTTTTGGCATAAAGAACCCTAGAGTTCCTTTTTGTGAACCTTTCGTTTGTGTGCGTGAAACACTTTTTTGCTGTTAAAAATGCGAGATGCAAGTAAGTGGAATGGAAAATAAAGTGCAAGGTCTAGAGAAGCGTTTTTTAAAAGTTGAACTTCTTTTGAGTTGAGCAGCACATTTTTAGAATGCTGTGTCATGCACAAGACACTGCAAAAGACGTGAGACGTGAGCGCAACGGTTAAATATGGAACGCCAGGCAGTTCAAACACATGCAAATTTTTATGCGTAAACAACACATCAGTGACACATTGTTTACACATTGTTTGCGTGTTGATTACACGTTGCTTCCGTGCCATGTTGATTATGTGTTGTTTGCGTATTGATTACGCGTTGTTTGCTGGCCGATGACGTGTTGATTATGCGTTGATTTCACGTTAAGTGTTGTTTGCACGTCAATTAGTGTTGATTACGTGTTGTTTGAACGGCGATTACGTGTTGATTACATGTTGTTTGCACATCGATTATGTGTTGATTACGCGTTGATTACATGTTGATTACATGTTGTTTGCACATCGATTACGTGTTGATTACATGTTGATTACATGTTGTTTGCATGTCAATTACGTGTTGATTACGTTGTTTGCACGTCAATTACGTGTTGATTACATGTTGTTTGCACGTCAATTACGTGTTGATTATGTGTTGTTTGAACCACGATTACGTGTTGATTACATGTTGTTTGCACATCGATTATGTGTTGATTACGCGTTGATTACATGTTGATTACATGTTGTTTGCACATCGATTACGTGTTGATTACATGTTGTTTGCATGTCAATTACGTGTTGATTACGTGTTGATTACATGTTGTTTGCACATCGATTATGTGTTGATTACGCGTTGATTACATGTTGATTACATGTTGTTTGCATGTCAATTACGTGTTGATTACATGTTGATTACATGTTGTTTGCATGTCAATTACGTGTTGATTACGTGTTGATTACATGTTGTTTGCACATCGATTACATGTTGATTACATGTTGATTACATGTTTGCATGTCAATTACGTGTTGATTACATGTTGATTACATGTTGTTTGCATGTCAATTACGTGTTGATTACGTGTTGATTACATGTTGTTTGCACATCGATTACGTGTTGATTACGTGTTGATTACATGTTGATTACATGTTTGCATGTCAATTACGTGTTGATTACATGTTGATTACATGTTGTTTGCACATCGATTGCGTGTTGATTACGTGTTGATTACGTGTTAATTACACATTGATTACGTGTTAATTACATGTTATTTGCACATCGATTACGTGTTGATTACGCGTTGATTACGTGTTGATTAAATGTTAATTACATGTTATTTGCACATCGATTACGTGTTGATTACGTGTTGATTACGCGTTGATTACATGTTGTTTGCATGTCAATTACGTGTTGATTACATGTTGTTTGCACATCGATTACGTGTTGATTACATGTTGTTTGCACGTCAATTACGTGTTGATTACGTTGTTTGCACATCGTTTATGTGTTGAGTACGCGTTGATTTTGCGTTGTGTTGTGTGCATGTCCATTACGTGTTGATTACATGTTGTTTGCACATCGATTACGTGTTGATTACGTTGTTTGCACATCGTTTATGTGTTGAGTACGCGTTGATTTTGCATTGTGTTGTTTGCATGTCCATTACGTGTTGATTACATGTTGTTTGCACGTCGATTACGTGTTGATTACGTTGTTTGCACATCGTTTATGTGTTGAGTACGTGTTGATTTTGCGTTGTGTTGTTTGCATGTCCATTACGTGTTGATTACATATTGTTTGCACGTCAAATACATGTTGATTACATGTTGTTTGCATGTCAATTACGTGTTGAGTACACATTGTTTTTGCGTTGTGTTGTTTGCATGTCCATTATGTATTGATAACATGTTGTTTGCACATCGATTACGTGTTGATTACGTTGTTTGCACATCGTTTATGTGTTGAGTACGCGTTGATTTTGCATTGTGTTGTTTGCATGTCCATTACGTGTTGATTAAATGTTGTTTGCACATCGATTATGTGTTGATTACATGTTGTTTGCACGTCAAATACGTGTTGATTACATGTTGTTTGCATGTCAATTACGTGTTGAGTACACGTTGATTTTGCGTTGTGTTGTTTGCATGTCCATTATGTATTGATTACATGTTGTTTGCACATCGATTACGTGTTGATTACATGTTGTTTGCACGTCAAATACGTGTTGATTACATGTTGTTTGCATGTCAATTACGTGTTGAGTACGCAGTGATTTTGCGTTGTGTTGTTTGCATGTCCATTATGTGTTGATTACATGTTGTTTGCACATCGATTACGTGTTGATTACGCATTGATTACGTGTTGATTACATGCTGTTTGCACGTCAATTACGTGTTGCTTATTTGTTGTTTGCATGGCGATTACATGTTGATTACGCATTGATTTCGCGTTGTGTTGTTTGCACATCAATTACGTGTTGATTACATGTTGTTTGCACGTCCATTACGTGTTGATTACATGTTGTTTGCACGTCCATTACGTGTTGATTATGCGTTGATTTCACGTTGTGTTGTTCGCACATCAATTACGTGTTGATTACATGTTGTTTGCACATCAATTACGTGTTGATTACATGTTATTTGCACGTCATTTATGCAATGATTTTTTTATGTGTAAACAATGCATAATCAACACGCAAACAACACATAAACATGACTCTGATATGTTGTTTACACATGGAAATTTGCGTGTATTTGAATTGCCTGGCATTACATAGTTAAAGACGTCCGTTTAGTGCATGTTTACATTGAAAAACAAATTACGTGTTGATTATGTGTTGTTTGAGCGTTGATTACATGATGATTTTTCATGTGTAAACAATTTGTAAACAATGTGTAATCAACAGGCAAACCACACGTAAACACAACGCAATGTGTTGTTTATGCATGTATTTGAAATGCCTGGCGTTCCATAGTTAAAGACGTCCATCTAGTGTTCTAACAAGGTCTAGGATAACGCAAGGTCTAGACATGCGTTTTTTAAAAGTGTAACTTGTTTTGACTTGAGTACCACATTTGTCATGCGCAAGATGCTGCAAAAGACGTGAGATGCCAGCGCAATGGTTAAAGCCATCTGTCTAGTGCGTTTACATTGAAAAACAATATAAAAGTAGTGCAGTGGAATGGAAAAACGCCTTCTGTGTGAAGAGTGACAAGAATAAAACAGACTTACAAACACACAGATTTACTATGTGTCAGCCGACCTCAGGTCTTCTCGTACTGTAGCTGATGTCTTTGTGTATTCAAGGTTGGACTCCATTATTTGATGAGTATGTGTATCCTGAGTTTATGGTCCCATATAAAAGCATGTGTCTTTGTTTGTGTAAAAACTTCTTGCTGTGTAAGCATGCATTTCTTTCGCAGCATTACTCTCGGCTGTTCTTGCCATATTTCAGCAGATGTGTGAGTCTGGCTCCTCATCTGCATCACAGCTGTGAGGTGTCTTCTTATTTAATTGACTTTGACGTGGTGCTCCAAACACACAGAAACCCAGCAAAGCAAATAGCTCCCTGCACTCAATCAAAAACGCTTCTGATGAAAATGATACCATCGTTTTCATACTCATTCATTCTTTTTTTATTTATCAATTAGTATTTGCAGATGTTTCTTTATCGGGATGTTATTGTGCATCCACAGCCATATGATATGTAGAATGGGTCTGGAGTTTTATTAACCCTATAAAGTCTACTGCATCATATTTGATTTAACATCTCTCAATCACTATTGTGTTGCATTGCATAATATGTTTTTTTCTCATTGAATATGAGTTCCATATTTTCACTATATCATACTATTGGGATATACTGTATTTGACACACACAAACATATACACATATTTTATAAAAAGTTCATTATACTGTTCCATTAAAACAAATCAGACTATTATTTCATATGTCAGGCATTATAGGGTTAATGATTTGCTACTTATTGAAGCTACTGAAGCTGCTTATCACTATATAAACGAGAAAATGAATGGTTAAAGGTTACATTCAGCCCACAGAAAGGCCAAACACATCAGATACCTTCCTGTATTGTCACTAACTGTAATCCATTGATGGCCCAAATTAATTTAACCCTTTAGCCATAGATCAATAGGATTGATTATGATAATCTCATCATTGGTAAAAGGTCAAAGGTTAAATGAGTTTAAAGACCGGTCAAAAGCATTTAACACTCTGACCGATGCTCTAGATCTGTCTTTAGGAGGGTTTCTAATTAAGTATCCTAACATGTCCTTGTGCAGATTTCCTAAAAAATAATGTTTGACAAACCAAGATCGATGTTTTTAGTGTGTTGTCACAAACCGGTAAGTGTGAGTCTGTATATGTGCTCATCTTTATACCGTACTGTATCTTCCCTCTGTTTTCAGTTTCCAAAATCATGCTGACATTTGGAAAAATGTCCACATAAACCAGTCGAGTCAAGCATCCAGGTCTCTGAGATACCAGAATATCAAGATATGCTTGATGTGACAGATGTGTTAGGCTGAACTGACACAGCATTCATGACGGGGTACTTACTGTTGACATATTGGGGGCAGAGGAGGAGATGCTGCTGTCGACACTGACTGACTGACTGACTGTATCCAGACAGGCCTTGTGTGGAAAAAGTCAGATATGAAACTCTCACATAAACTGATATTTTTCCTCAGAAGTGCAAGAATGCAAAGTTTGCCCTTGAAATGAAAGTCAAACAATTTTGTCAGCCTTGTTGTCCAAGGCTAAGCACTCAGATTGAAGCCTTGATTGCATTATCAGAGGTAATCAAAGCAGTTGATAGCTCTTAAAGGGGACCTATTTTGCCCCTTTTTTTCAAGACGTAATTAAGGTGTCCCCAGAATGTGCCTGTGACATTTCAGCACAAAATATCTCTTATTATAGCATGTTGTAAATACCCAGTTTTGAGTGGAAGCAAAAACATTTTGTTTTCATGCATGTGTCTTTAAATGCAAATGAGCTGCTGCTCCCCGCCCCCTTTCCAGGAGAGGGCGGAGCCTTTACAGCTCATGCCTTGGATACTCTGTTAATTATATGCATGCATTTTAAAGCTATATCAGTTTAAACTTTTTCTGAGCGCACACATCTGAAGCACGCGCACAGAAAGCTGTCTGTCAGACGGCACGTCTCGTGAGTATTAAACTAACTTCTCTATCAAATACACACAAGGTTATGTCAAAAACACACAAAGTTCACATAAACACAGTGGGTTAGTGGGTTAAACACAGAATGGAAGCGGGGCTATGCTAATACGGCAGTGTCCGTCAGCAGTCGTGGGCGGGGCCTGAGCAATGTAACATCACTTTATACTACGAACAGCTTGTTCTGTGAGACTGTTGAGGTTTTATGGGGATTAAAAAAAGGAGTGTGTGGATTTTTATCATTATAGGATGGTTGTGTACACACACTGCTGACACACATTTATGTTCAAACACCATGCAGAAGTGAATTTTGCATTATAAGTCCCCTTTAAGTTGACACCAGAGCAAAAATGGAGATGGTCCTCACTGCAGAACACGAGATCCAACTCCACCCACTTTACATATCCCTTAACCTACCCGTCTCCACCCCTGAATCTCCTGTGTTCTGCAGTGAGGGGCTACTGCAGAGATGAGCAGGTACAATGAATGTGAGGGGTGGCATGTGGGAAATTCAGACTGTCCTTGGGCCTGTTCGAGCCTTTTATTGCTCCGTTAGTTTGCCTGTAGCGCAGGGAGGCACTAATTAAGGGTTCATTTAATTTCCTGAATCAAACGGAATTTGTCAAACACTGCCGTACGAGCGCTTACTAAGCCCTGTGGTCCTCATAGTTAATGCTGCAAGTCACAAAACACTATTCAGCAGATTTTTAAACAAGGTGTTATACGTTTAAGTGTCTGTATGCTCTCCGTTTTTAACTTGCTATGCTTAATTTCCCTCCCGAAGTGCCGAAATCAGGCATCATTAG
Source organism: Ancherythroculter nigrocauda (assembly GCA_036281575.1). Classification (NCBI taxonomy): domain Eukaryota; kingdom Metazoa; phylum Chordata; class Actinopteri; order Cypriniformes; family Xenocyprididae; genus Ancherythroculter; species Ancherythroculter nigrocauda. Next base: position 1,550,342 of record VTFQ01000314.1, read on the forward strand.
ATCAGGAAAGCTTTGATTCAGTTCATCTCTCGTCCAACAATGAATATGTGCTTGTTTAGACCTCCACTCTCTGATTAAGGTAAAATGTCTTGTGTTTTTGACCTTGATCATTAATTTGAACAGTTAAATGAATCATTCGTTTGAATGGTTGAATAACTTTCCTTTCAGAATGATGATTTTTCTAAATATTTCACTTGAATGCCACAATATAAAATGATTTCATTAAGATAGTTTATATTTCCATTCAATTAACTTATCTCAATAATGTGTGGCATTTCTACACTCAACAACAACTCAAGTTGGGTTAAATATGGTCAAACCCAGCGTTTGGGTTGTTTTAACCCAGTGATTGGGTTAAATGTTTGACCCAACCTGCTGGGTAGTTTTATTTAACCCAACTATTGTTTAAAAATGACTATATGGCTGGCTTAAAATGAACCCAAAATAGGTTGGAAATTAAAAATCAGACACAGTACGTAATTTATTAAATGTTTAATGTTTAATTATTACTCATTAAACTTAATAAATGTTCATTTATTAAACATATTAATAAATGTTAATTTCCAACATATTTTTGGTTCATTTTAAGCAAGCAATACAGCAATTTCTAACAATAGTTGAGTTAAATAAAACTACCCAGCAGGTTGGTCAAACATTTAACCCAATCTCTGGGTTTGTCCATATTTAACCCAACTTGAGTTATTTTTTAACCCAAGATTTTTTTTATTGTAGTCTGTTTTATGAGAGTTTTAGCTCAATTTTCTTCATGTAAATGTATTCATAATGGTTGAATACGTAAAATAAACTGCACCTTGTCACTGTGTCACCACTAGATTACTTATGAAAAGTTTAAGGCAAAAATAAAACAACTTTTCAATTTTATTGGGTTGAGAATTGTAGTTCACTACTGGATTTCATAAATATCTGCAATATTTACGCTATTCATGCAAACACACTGGAAGCAAGAGAACAATGTTTTCTTGTTTAGTTTTTAATGAAATCCAAAGCCACATGTTGACATTTCATTGTGAGTGTTGCGGGAACTGTCCGCAATCCTGTGATTGATCTTTATTCATCCTTAACAGGCACAAAAACACAATTCGAGTTTAATGCAGTGCTCCCAAAACTGCCTTAAATTGGTTATTGATTTAGATTTTTCAGAAAGCAAAAGTGCATCCGCTTTAGTCAACAGTTTGTGACATTTGTGTTCACGGCAGCCGTGATGAAAAAAGAACACATCCAAAAATGTGACCTAAAAAAGATAATGACGACCATACACTCTAATATAAGCAGGAAATAGTCAATCTGAGAGCTTGTTCAGATCTGATACAATCACAGCTCTCAGTAATGGCAAACACATGTTATTTTACAGCAGCACAACATGCCAAATTAATTTCCTCTGTGTTTTTGCTCAGCGTTTGCTGTAATTCAACAGTCCTGTGATCTCTGTGCCTGACACTCGGCTGTTTTATAAAGAAACATCTCCAGTTTCAGCACTGAAATGCTCTTTACAGTACAATCACATGGCCTGTATCCAGCAGCTGTAGATGTCCATCTGTGAGGCTAATGCGTGTTGCTCACGGTCCAAAACTATTAAAGTATCTGGAAGATGTGATTACTCCATACTGTATTCTCATAAACTGTGAAATATCTTCTGTATTGATTTGCAGACAGTAAATATTCCGTTGGTAACTCGAGAAGCTTAAATCTTTAAGATATATTGTACATTATGACCATGAGTCATTGACTTTTAAATGCGTTAGCTGTCTTTGATCACAATGAGCAGGTTTTATTCTTATGCTTTAATGGCGTGAGTCTTTATGGAAATCTTAACGATACGCAGTGGCCTCGGGCTCGCTCAGGGCTGCCGGAGACCTCTGGACCCTGAGAGGAGGCTTTTTTGGGGAGGCTGTACAGTTGAAAACTTCATTGGGAGGCACTCTGGCTCCAGGCAATACAGAACTCAGTGGAGAATATAATGGAAAAGAGAGAAGAGATAGCTGACTCAGGATAAGATGCTGTGTGTAGAATAATAGAGGGAGAGAGAGATTTATGTTTATGTTTGTGTGCCTGTCTCAGTGACCTACATATCTTGAAAATGCTGTACTAAAGCAAAGATGAACTCTTCTCTGAAATGCATTAACTAGATTTACAAGGATGGTTCAAGTGAAAGTGAAAGTCTGTCATCATTTACTCACCCTCATAATATTTCAAACCTGTATGAATTTTTCTTTTGTGTAACATTTCATTGGTTCTTACTTGACTTGTAACCATGTGTCAGGTTTTGAAGGACGCGAGGGTGAGTAAATGATAGCTGAACTTTCACTTTTGGTCGAACCATTCTTGTAAATCTAGTTTTAAGATTTCAGGTGATTTTAGGGGAATTATTCTTAAGGTGCATAGGGATGGATGGACGGACGGACGGACGGATGGATGGATGAATGGACGGACGGATGGGAGGATGGATGGTTGGGTGGATGGGCGGATGGATGAACGGGTGGACGAGCGGATGGATGGATGGATGGATGGATGGATGGATGGATGGATGGACAGGTGGACAAGTGGATGGATGGACAGATGGATAAATGGATGGATGAATGAATGAACGGATGGATGGATGGATGGATGGATGGATGGACGGACAGATGGACGGATGGATGGGTGGGTGGATGGATGGATGGATGGACGGACGGACGGACGGATGGATGGATGGAGAGACGGACGGATGATGGATGGATGGAGGATGGACGGATGGATGGATGAATGGATGGATGGATGGACGGATGATGGATGGATGGATGGATGGACGGGTGGATGGACGGATGGATGATGGATGGACAGATGGATGGATGGATGGATGGATGGATGGATGGACGGATGGATGGATGGATGGATGATGGATGGATAATGGATGGATGGACGGATGGATAAATGGATGGATAAATGAATGAATGGATGGATGGATGGACGGGTGGACGAGTGAATGGATGGATGGATGGATGAATGGATGGACGGATGGACGGATGGATGGACGGGTGGACGGACGGACGAGAGGATGGATGGATGGATGGACGGATGGATAAATGGATGGATAAATGAATGAACGGATGGATGGATGGATGGATGGATGGACGGACGGACGGATGGATGGATGGGTGGACGGATGGGTGGGTGGATGGATTGATGGATGGATGGATGGATGGATGGATGGATGGATGGATGGACAGATGGATGGATGGATGGATGGACGGACGGATGGACAGATGGATGGATGGATGGACGGACGGATGGACAGATGGACAGATGGATGGATGGATGGATGGATGGATGGATGGATGGACGGACGGATAAATGCTTGTAATTATGTATAATTTACTGTTATTACTGTAGTCAGTAATAACAGTAAAACAGTAATTCAGTAACATGTAACATGTACCGTGTAACACACACTAATAAAGTGTTACCCATGAGTGATCAGGCTCAGGCTCTACAGTATGTCTTTGATGGACCACCGCTGGTTAACATGAAAGGACAGAATCGGCGATCATTTCTCCTTCAATAGCTTCAGCATGTTACAGTCCTGAAGCTGATGTTATCATACCAGCTCCACCACTTCCTCAGACACGAGAAACAACACACAGCAATGTTCCTGTTTACCGTGACAGACCGGGCTGCTGTTAATCTCAGCAATACATACAAACATTTCTCAGAACTCAGAGAAACCACCTGGCTCCAAAACACACGCTCAAATGCGCACACATAATGGACATGCGTTCTGGCACGCTGCGCTTCTCTTAGCTGGTGTGCTTGTCTATTCTCAGAGCCCTTCATTTGGAGGGAAAGTAAATAAATAAGCTGGAACAGCAATGCTGGGAAAACAAAATGCTTAAGTACTAAAATTAATGAGTGGGTCCCATGGAGGGCTTGACTGAAGTGGTCTACCCCAAAGATCTGGTTTTCTTCTCCAGAGGGCATGTGATGGGTCTTTATTGCACGTCTAACCGTTCCCGACATTATGCCTTACAGATGCTGCAGTTTCATGCCTTCACGATCCAGCAGCTCACTTTGGGGTTTGCGTATTCTGCATGTGACCGCTGATGCAGCCAGATGTTCAGAGCATATTGATTTGGCTTTTTTAATCTAAAAACAAGTGTTTGTGCATGGGAAACTTAGTCCCGAATGATGTCATTCTCAATAATCTATAAGAGGATTTTGTGTGTGTGTGTGAATGTGTGAGTGAAACGAGCTGATCTGAAACAGAATTCGAGCTGAATCACTTCTTGTGTTCTTGTGTGGTGGACGGTTTTATTGTGCGAGTTGATTTGTGTGGTATCAGCTCCTCGAATGTAAACACATCCAGATATGTCCAAGAGCAATAAAAAAGTCTTTAACCAAAAACAAAGAACTCTCAAAGCAGGAGGAGAGGGAGTCAGAGTATTTTAGTTCATTACTTCAATGTAAAACGTTTTATAGTTTCTAGCACTGGAACAAAGTGTGTTTATTGTCGCAATTAAGTATCTGGTGCCATGCTGCAATTTTACATTTCACAAACACTTGTTTCAACATAAATTGGCATCATGAAGTTCTTCTGTCATGCATGCTGAATACGTCCTTCCCAGAGGAACTTAATCAGGGATTGTATATATATATAATATCGCTGGGTTAAAACAATCCATTCACGGGAAAAACAACCCATTCGCTGGGTTAAAACAAACCAATCACTGGGTTAAAAACAACCCATTCGCTGGGTTAAAACAAACCAATCGCTGGGTTAAAAACAACCCATTCGCTGGGTTAAAACAACCCAATCACTGGATTAAAACAACCCAATCGCTGGGTTAAAAACAACCCATTCGCTGGGTTAAAACAACCCAATCGCTGGATTAAAACAACCCATTCGCTGGGTTAAATACAACCCATTCGCTGGGTTAAAACAACCCAATCGCTGGGTTAAAACAACCCATTCGCTGGGTTAAAACAACCCATTCGCTGGGTTAAAACAATCCAATCGCTGGGTTAAAACAACCCAATCGCTGGGTTAAAACAACCCATTCGCTGGGTTAAAACAAACCAATCGCTGGGTTAAAAACAACCCATTCGCTGGGTTAAAACAACCCAATCACTGGATTAAAACAACCCAATCGCTGGGTTAAATACAACCCATTCGCTGGGTTAAAACAACCCAATCACTGGATTAAAACAACCCAATCACTGGATTAAAACAACCCAATCGCTGGGTTAAATACAACCCATTCGCTGGGTTAAAACAACCCAATCGCTGGGTTAAAACAACCCATTCGCTGGGTTAAATACAACCCAGTCGCTGGGTTAAAACAACCCATTCGCTGGGTTAAAACAACCCAATCGCTGGCTTAAATACAACCTATTCGCTGGGTTAAATACAACCCAGTCGCTGGGTTAAAACAATCCATTCGCTGGGTTAAAACAACCCAATCGCTGGCTTAAATACAACCCAATCGCTGGGTTAAAACAACCCAATCGCTGGGTTAAAACAACCCATTCGCTGGGTTAAAACAACCCAATCGCTGGGTTAAATACAACCCATTCGCTGGGTTAAAAACAACCCATTCGCTGGGTTAAAACAACCCAATCGCTGGGTTAAAACAACCCATTCGCTGGGTTAAAACAACCCAATCGCTGGGTTAAAAACAACCCATTCGCTGGGTTAAAAACAACCCATTCGCTGGGTTAAAACAACCCAATCGCTGGGTTAAATACAACCCAGTCGCTGGGTTAAAACAACCCAATCGCTGGGTTAAAACAACCCAATCGCTGGGTTAAAAACAACCCATTCGCTGGGTTAAAACAACCCAATCGCTGGGTTTGTCCATTTTCAACCCAACTTGGGTTCCTTTTAAACCATAATTTTTTAGAGTATATATATACTTTTATGTTTTAGATGTTGTTTACACTATATATGTCCATTTTCTATGTTTTAGCATATCTGTCCATACACATATATCTTACGTAAACATCACTTATGAATTCCTGTGATAGCAGCGACCAAAAAGTATGCTGGTCCTTTCAACAGGGCCATTTCTTTTCTCAATTGATTCTTTTCAAGCAATCTAAACGGTGTAATTTTGGCAAACAGTACTTCAGAAGATAGCGAATAATCTAAAGCAAAGCAACAGTCACTTGAGGACAGAGTTCAGTCAAATGAAACATCTCCAGGCAGCGTGGCGTAGTCGCAGCCGCAATTATGCCTTTTCTGTTTGCATGTTTGTAATTGTTTCTTTTATTTAGCAGCCCTTGAGGTCCTCTGGAGAATCATAAATTGTGTAATTAGGGGCATTGAATGGAAATCCAGAAACATGTTGCCGTCTTCCAGTCTGATCTCTCCTGAGTATCTGCAGTCTTTCAAGTCTCGCAGCCCTGAAGCCTTCTAAAGCGTGTTATTCTCCTTTGCGACTGGATGCCTCTGCAAACTGAAGCACATTGTGTAAAAATGTATTTATTTTTTGTTTTGTTCCAGTGATTGCATTGTTCAAAATGTTTTTCTCCCTCTCTAGCGTTTGTGTTTGGGTCTATTTCAGTTGGAGGGGGAGGATTTTTCATTAACTTAACTACTTTTGGTAAGTGTCAGAGGCCGGTTTGACTGACAGCTCTGTTCGATTGCACAGTTGGCCAGAGATTACTCCATTCCAGGGTGGGCGTGTCTGAGTGAAATTGATCAAGCCCCCAGTGCCGGTTCCCATCTTCTGCCGCATGGCAGGTGGAAATGGGCTGTGGATAGACAGCGGTCTTCTGGAAATGGGATTGGATTGGGAATGAATGGGGCGGGGAAGTTTGCATTTCACTGGCAAGGCACTCATCCATTTTTTTCAAACTGGAATTGACCTCATTGATCTAAAATGCTTTGGATTTACAGTTGATTATAGGAGAAAAAGATTGTTTTAGAAGGAAGTCAGTTTTCAGCTAAAGGATTAGTTCACTTCAGAATACAAAGTTCCTGATAATTTACTCACCTCCATGTCATCCAAGATGTTCATGTCTTTCTGTCTTCAGTCAAAAAGAAATGAAGGAAAACATTCCAGGATTTTTCTCCATATAGTGGACTTCACTGGGGTTCAACGGGTTGAAGGTCCAAATGTCAGTTTCAGTGCAGCTTCAAAGAGCTCTACATGATCCCAGACGAGGAATAAGAGTCTGATCTAGAGAAACCATCGGTTGGAATCGCGTTGGAAAGGTCACGTGTGATGTAGGCGGAAGTATTGCGGTAGGGCGAAAAACACCATCTCATTTTCTTCTCCAACTTCAAAATCGTCCGACATCGTTGTTTTACCATTTTTTATTTATTTATTTTTTTTGTAAAGGGCGTTTGACTTAGTCTTTGCACGTTCTTTGTAGACACTGGATCGGTACTTCCACCTACATTGTTTTGCACATTTTCACATGCTGGGATGCGTTTTCCACTTCGGTTGTGACGCAGATCTAGCTTCATGTAACTGTCAGACGTATGCTGTCTGTATAATGTATCAGATCAAATCATAGTGCTGAATTGAGTTTAATGTAGCAGTGCGGTTATTTTCTCTGCTGTGAGGTGTGTGAGACAGCTCTCCATCACCATCTCTCATCTCCGTCCATGAGTATACTCATCTCTCCACTTCTGCTGCTCCGACGTAGCAGATCATCTTTCCTCCAATCACTCATCATTACAGTACCAGAGTACTAGAAGTGTGGGACTCCTCTTCCTCTCTCTCACTCCATCTGCAGCCTTATAGTTTGCTTCTGATTCCCTCTTCCACTGAGAGAGGAATGAGACTCATGCGCTTTTTCTAGGACATATCACAACTATCTTTTCACTTTCAATCTTCCAATTGCTTTTTCATATTTTTCTTGTCCATGCAGTGATGCAGGAGGGACACGTGTTTCTGTGTTCTGGGGTAATCAGTGCTCGCTGAGCTGTCAGTCCCATGGTTGTAACCCAAGTTTGGTGAGAACAATGTGATTAAACAAGCTCGTTCTCCGCTCAGCTAAAACTGTGATTGCACTTGGGCTTTTTGCCCTAAAATGTTAAAATGTTTACAAAGCTAGTTTGTATGGAAGCTTGTTTCCACAACTAAATAAAAATGTTTTAAAAAGGTCACTTTTTATCTCAGAATTATCCCAGACTTTTTTTCTCACAGTTGTGAGTTATAAAGTCAGAATTGCATGGTATAAAGTTACAATTCTGACTTTTTCGCAATTACAAGTTTTTATCATGCAATTCTGACTTTATAACTCACAATTGTGAGTTTAAATCTTGCAATTCCTGGAAAAAAAGTAATTCTTAATTATGAGTTATAAAGTCAGAATTGCATCATATAAACATCATATAAACATAAACATATAAATTGTGGCTTTTTTCACGCAATTCTCACAAGTTTATATCACGCAATTCTGACTTTTTTTCTTATGGTGCGTTCACACGGATGCGAATGAAGCGGTAAGCGCAAGTGATTTACATGTTAAGTCAATGCAAAGACGCGAATTGACATCCTGCGGCGCGAATGACGCGGCGCGAATTGAGCGAATCGCGTAAGTTGAAAAATCTGAACTTTGGCGAATTTTCGCGCCGCGTTAACCAATCAGGAGCTTGCTCTAGTAGTGACGTGACGTAGCGAGCTGAGGCAGAAATTTGAAACAACAATGGAGGACAAAATCATCGTCGCTATACATCTTCATACATTTATAGAAACAGAAATAAAAAGGATCGTGTTTGAAAGAAAGTGAGTGAGGAGGTCGGACAATCTGATAAGTTGTAAAAAACGATCTTTACTCAATTTGAGCTATATATATATACATATTAAGACTACAAGCCAACTAAAGACGACCAATTGAGCTTATTCGCTGTAATTTACAATTATTTCCCCACTGACAAGTTGTGTTTATTCAGAGGAAGTGTGCAGAAAGCAGTGGGAGAGTCTGGGACACATAAAGGAGCGGGAGAGCCCCTCTCATGACGCGAATTCGCGTCTGTTGTGAAGGGATTTTCACGCGCGAATGAAGCGAGTAAACTCAAAATGTTCAAGCGTCCAACTAGGCGCGAATAGTGCGATTTAAAATCAGACTTGCGAGCTATAAAGATAACTCGTAATTGTGAGAAAAAAGTCAGAATTGCAACTTTATAACTCACAATTCTGACTTTATATCTCGCAATTCTGACTTTATATCTCACAATTCTGACTTTATATCACACAATTCTGACTTTATAACTCGCAATTCTGACTTTATATCTCGCAATTCTGACTTTATATCTCGCAATTCTGACTTTATATCTCGCAATTCTGACTTTATAACTCGCAATTCTGACTTTATAACTCGTAATTCTGACTTTATAACTCGCAATTCTGACTTTATAACTCGCAATTCTGACTTTATATCTCGCAATTCTGACTTTATATCTTGCAATTCTGACTTTATATCTCGCAATTCTGACCTTATATCTTGCAATTCTGACTTTATATCACACAATTCTGACTTTATATCTCGCAATTCTGACTTTATATCTCGCAATTCTGACCTTATATCTCGCAATTCTGACTTTATATCACACAATTCTGACTTTATAACTGGCAATTCTGACTTTATATCTCGCAATTCTGACTTTATATCACACAATTCTGACTTTATATCTCGCAATTCTGACTTTATATCTCACAATTCTGACCTTATATCTCGCAATTCTGACTTTATATCACACAATTCTGACTTTATATCTCGCAATTCTGACTTTATATCTCGCAATTCTGACCTTATATCTCGCAATTCTGACTTTATATCACACAATTCTGACTTTATAACTGGCAATTCTGACTTTATATCTCGCAATTCTGACTTTATATCACACAATTCTGACTTTATATCTCGCAATTCTGACTTTATATCACACAATTCTGACTTTATAACTCGCAATTCTGACTTTATAACTCGCAATTCTGACTTTATATCTCGCAATTCTGACTTTATATCTCACAATTCTGACTTTATATCTCGCAATTCTGACTTTATATCTCGCAATTCTGACCTTATATCTCGCAATTCTGACTTTATATCACACAATTCTGACCTTATATATCGCAATTCTGACTTTATATCACACAATTCTGACTTTATAACTGGCAATTCTGACTTTATATCTCGCAATTCTGACTTTATACCTCGCAATTCTGACTTTATATCTCGCAATTCTGACTTTATATCTCGCAATTCTGACTTTATATCTCGCAATTCTGACTTTATATCTCGCAATTCTGACTTTATATCTCGCAATTCTGACTTTATAACTCGCAATTCTGACTTTATAACTCGTAATTCTGACTTTATAACTCGCAATTCTGACTTTATAACTCGCAATTCTGACTTTATAACTCGCAATTCTGACTTTATATCTCGCAATTCTGACTTTATATCTCACAATTCTGACTTTATATCACACAATTCTGACTTTATATCTCGCAATTCTGACTTTATATCTCGCAATTCTGACTTTATATCTCGCAATTCTGACTTTATATCTCGCAATTCTGACTTTATATCTCGCAATTCTGACTTTATAACTCGCAATTCTGACTTTATATCTCGCAATTCTGACTTTATATCTCGCAATTCTGACTTTATATCTCGCAATTCTGACTTTATATCTCGCAATTCTGACTTTATAACTCGCAATTCTGACTTTATAACTCGTAATTCTGACTTTATAACTCGCAATTCTGACTTTATAACTCGCAATTCTGACTTTATATCTCGCAATTCTGACTTTATATCTTGCAATTCTGACTTTATATCTCGCAATTCTGACCTTATATCTTGCAATTCTGACTTTATATCACACAATTCTGACTTTATATCTCGCAATTCTGACTTTATATCTCGCAATTCTGACCTTATATCTCGCAATTCTGACTTTATATCACACAATTCTGACTTTATAACTGGCAATTCTGACTTTATATCTCGCAATTCTGACTTTATATCACACAATTCTGACTTTATATCTCGCAATTCTGACTTTATATCTCACAATTCTGACCTTATATCTCGCAATTCTGACTTTATCACACAATTCTGACTTTATATCTCGCAATTCTGACTTTATATCTCGCAATTCTGACCTTATATCTCGCAATTCTGACTTTATATCACACAATTCTGACTTTATAACTGGCAATTCTGACTTTATATCTCGCAATTCTGACTTTATATCACACAATTCTGACTTTATATCTCGCAATTCTGACTTTATATCACACAATTCTGACTTTATAACTCGCAATTCTGACTTTATAACTCGCAATTCTGACTTTATATCTCGCAATTCTGACTTTATATCTCACAATTCTGACTTTATATCTCGCAATTCTGACTTTATATCTCGCAATTCTGACCTTATATCTCGCAATTCTGACTTTATATCACACAATTCTGACCTTATATCTCGCAATTCTGACTTTATATCACACAATTCTGACTTTATAACTGGCAATTCTGACTTTATATCTCGCAATTCTGACTTTATACCTCGCAATTCTGACTTTATATCTCGCAATTCTGACTTTATATCTCGCAATTCTGACTTTATATCTCGCAATTCTGACTTTATATCTCGCAATTCTGACTTTATATCTCGCAATTCTGACTTATAACTCGCAATTCTGACTTTATAACTCGTAATTCTGACTTTATAACTCGCAATTCTGACTTTATAACTCGCAATTCTGACTTTATAACTCGCAATTCTGACTTTATATCTCGCAATTCTGACTTTATATCTCACAATTCTGACTTTATATCACACAATTCTGACTTTATATCTCGCAATTCTGACTTTATATCTCGCAATTCTGACTTTATATCTCGCAATTCTGACTTTATATCTCGCAATTCTGACTTTATATCTCGCAATTCTGACTTTATAACTCGCAATTCTGACTTTATATCTCGCAATTCTGACTTTATATCTCGCAATTCTGACTTTATATCTCGCAATTCTGACTTTATATCTCGCAATTCTGACTTTATATCTCGCAATTCTGACTTTATATCACGCAATTCTGACTTTATATCTCGCAATTCTGACTTCATATCTCGCAATTCTGACTTTATATCACACAATTCTGACTTTATATCACACAATTCTGACTTTATATCTTGCAATTCTGACTTTATAACTCACAATTCTGACTTTATATCTCGCAATTCTGACTTTATATCTCACAATTCTGACTTTATATCTCACAATTCTGACTTTATATCTCACAATTCTGACTTTATATCTCGCAATTCTGACTTTATATCTCACAATTCTGACTTTATAACTCACAATTCTGACTTTATATCACACAATTCTGACTTTATATCTCGCAATTCTGACTTTATATCTCACAATTCTGACTTTATATCTCGCAATTCTGACTTTATAACTCGCAATTTTGACTTTATATCTCGCAATTCTGACTTTATAACTCGCAATTCTGACTTTATATCTCGCAATTCTGACTTTATATCTCGCAATTCTAACTTTATATCTCGCAATTCTGACTTTATATCTCGCAATTCTGACTTTATATCTCGCAATTCTGACTTTATATCTCGCAATTCTGAGTTTATATCTCGCAATTCTGACTTTATATCTCGCAATTCTGACTTTATATCTCGCAATTCTAACTTTATATCTCGCAATTCTGACTTTATATCTCGCAATTCTGACTTTATAACTCGCAATTCTGACTTTATATCTCGCAATTCTGACTTTATATCTCGCAATTCTAACTTTATATCTCGCAATTCTGACTTTATATCTCGCAATTCTAACTTTATATCTCGCAATTCTGACTTTATATCTCGCAATTCTGACTTTATATCTCGCAATTCTGACTTTATAACACTCAATTCTGACTTTATATCTCACAATTCTGACTTTATATCTCGCAATTCTGAGTTTATATCTCGCAATTCTGACTTTATAACTCGCAATTCTGACTTTATAACTCACAATTCTGACTTTATATCTCGCAATTCTGAGGTGTGTGTGTGTGTGTGTGTGTGTGTGACAAACTCAGTTGCTGATAGTATTACTCTTAAAAATAAAAGTTCTTTATTGGCTTCTTTGTTTTGAAGAAGAACCATTAAAAACCACACAACATTTCCAGCGCACAAAATGTCCTTTATAGCGGGAAAAGGTTCTTTAGATAATTAAAATGTTTTCACACATAGGAAAAAGTAGTTAATTTAAGAACTGTTCACTGAGGGGTTCTTTGAGGAACCAAAAATGGTTCTTTTGCAAAAAATGTATTTGTTAGAGTGTATCAACACTTATATCATGGAACTGAAAGAAAAAAAAAAAAAAAAAAAAAAAAAAAAAAATATATATATATATATATATATATATATATATATATATATATATATATATATATATATATACCTGGAATTGAACAGCGTCTGCCAAATGCATAAATGCAATAGAATGTTAATGCAAACAAATGATAAAGAGGATTCTTCATAAATGTGCTGTATATTCATCTAAATCTAATCGCACACATATGTTGCTTAGAAACAGGAGATAAGGTAATATATCACTGACAGGCAGATTCTATTTATGAACGCAGAAACTTTTTAATATATACTGAGTTTGCAAACATTGTCCATGATACTAAATTAATAATATCTGACCTCATTAGTTGTATCAGATGAGATTTAACTGTCCCTAAATGCCAAGTACAAAAATAGATACTTTACATGTCGGTCAGATGGCCTCTTTCTGGACGATTTTTAGCCAGAAAAAGTTAAAAAATGAGTACCAGACCGCGAGACCGTAATAGAATTGGATCAGAGCGGTGTCTGTGTGTGGCCAAAAGCCCATCAGCAAGTAAATCTAAATTTCCCTGAGCTCACACAATGCCATCATCCACCATCATCTTTTCCCTAATATCTCTTTCCCAGCGCTCAGATGGGGCATTCTGCGATTTAACGTTTGCAAGATGTGGCACAATGTTTCTGGAACGTACAACGAAGAAGACAGGACCGACGCTCATTTTTCACCCCACAATCAACTGCAACCGGCAGAGGCGACTCTTCCAGAAACGAGTGCCAGCTGTGCGCCAAAGAACAGCACATCTGCAGAGGGTTAGAGGAAATCCAGACCTCCACTGAGCACTAGCTGGAGAGAAATTTCCTGTGCGATGCACCAACTCCCCACAAAACCCCCAAATAATGCCCTTTTGGAAAGAGGAAAGTCAACCGAATGTTATTGAGCGGTTCACTGTAACACTCACAATGGGAATACTGGCTCCCTGCCCGGTGCTGGGGGAAGGCAAGGACAACACATAGCGTAGATGGTGACAGCTCTCCCCTTTCTTCTCTTTTTCTTCTGGCATGGCAGAATGCAGCGGGCGCACTCTTTCCTGCATGGGTCAACAGTATTGAGCGCTGTAGCGCTGATCAAAGCGGCCGTGATGTGGCCCATGCATGTAATACAATTTAAAGCGCCATACTCACTTTTCAAACTGAATTAGGAAGTTTGATAGCTAATGAAAATTTGAGGCAGGAAATGCTTTGAAAGACTATTGCATTAAAATGCAATGAAAACAAGCACTGAAAGAGGCGGTTGCACGAACAGTTTGATTAAAGTGAGATACTCGCAACAAAACAGCATCGGCTACAGTATATTTGCGTTTAGTGTGCAAGCCAAGACTTCCTGACTAAAATAAGTGTGCTTGTAGATTTAGAGTTGCTGATTCATCAATACACAAGTCTGCAAAGTTAGACTTTTCTGTGAGTGATGCTGTAAACATGGTAGAACGGTTTTCTATCAGGCTGATAGACGGGCATCTGTTCCAAAAGGCTCTAATTAACGTCTGCCGTCTGTGAAGAACATCTCTACTGTCAAACGCAACAGCTGATCGTGCATGGAGAACTGATGGAAGTGTGGAGTCCTGATGTGTTGGTATTCCGTAAAATCTGCTTTTGTTCCTCTTTTGTAAGTTGCTTTGGATAAATGCGTGTACTAAATGCTTAAATGCAGTATTAGACATTATAAAACGTATAGTTCCGGGTCCTCAACACAGCGTTCGAGCCATGTGACAACTTCATTCACCATATTACTGAGGAGCTTCCTTTCTGAATCATTGTTTTTGAAGCATACTGTAAACCCTAATGCTTAAAATAATTCATTGGTTTGAGTAGGACAAACTCAAATTAAACAAGTGAACTTTTATGAGTATTTAGAACTTTCTTTTTCTTTTGAGTTCATGAAACTGACACATTTTAAGTAGTCTGAATTGTTTCATTGTTTTGAGTTTTATGAACTTGTTTCTTTTCATTTAGACTAACTTAAATTTACCCGAATAAATGTTAAGTGGGGATTTAGTAGTGTTTAATGCTATCCCAATTTGAATAACTTAAAACTTAAAAAAACTGATGTAAATTTTTTGAGTTTTGCCAACTTATTTGGGTTTACAGTATGTTTTAGCGAAAGGATGACACTTTGAATTTACTTAATACAATAAAGTTTTAATGAAATATTGTGCATCTTTGTTTTGTGAAAACAACAACATTGAATAATATTATTCTATTAGGCCAATTTTATTATTCTCTTAATAATCATTCTATTACTGCATTAGTAAAATTATTTTTTAATTTTACTAAATCTAAGCCAGTCAGTAGCACCTTGCTTGAGTTTTTTTTTAAAAAGTTTTTATTTAATAAATTTTTTTGTATTATATTTTAGCATAAGCAATTTAATACATAAATATATATAGAAAATGAATGCATTTATTTGAAGCACCTTATAAATTGTATTGTAGTGTACAATAAATGCCACAAAGTTCCATATATTATATATTTGTTTATTTAAAAAATAAAGTAATTATATGTGTAGCCACCGCCAAACCGACAGATTTTGATAACCTAAGCAGATGTTTAACCACTAGACAGCACCACTATTTAAGGACTAAGATATTACTTTGGGGTGTAATATAGAAAATTGTTTTATGGTTGCAGTTCAGGAAAGCCCCTATTAAAAATGCAAATTCCTGAACCAGTCATTGTGTCCCTGTGTGGCTGATTTTCAATTTTAATAAAGCCCCTTACAATGCTCTAACTGTGCAATCTTCAAAAACACCATTCACATGAACACGTCTACTGCAGCCATGACAGCGCTGTTTGTGAGTAAGCCGTCCCTATAGATGTGTTTTGCTGAAGTGGATTAGGATGACGGCCGGACTAATCTAGTTAAACGTGAAGATCCCCTTTGTGAGCTGAAATTCTCCCACACTTCCTGTGGCTCATCCTCTACCACAGTCAAACAATAGTCCAGTGAGGAGCCGGATCATAGTAAACAGAGGACCGTCGCACAATCACATGTTCCCCAAGCGTCTCAATACGTGAGTAAAACCAGCCGGGAGTTTTTTCTCTCTCTCTCACTGAGCAACAAATGCGATTTGGTTTCCAAAGAGGGAGTGACAAAGAAAAATAAACTGATATGTATTTGTCCTATTTTTATGAAAAACAACATCTGTTCAAACAGGTTCAGCAGTCACGGGCTGACATGGGATTTTAAAGGGGTGGTTGATCATGATTTCACTTTTTTAACTTTAGTTAATGTTGCTGTTTGATCATAAACAACATCTGCAACGTTACGACACTCAAAGTTCAATGCAAAGGAGATATTTTCTTTTACAGAAATCACTGTTTATGGACTACAACGAGCTTCTTCCCGGTTTGTGACATCACAAACCCCACAATTTACATAAACCCCGCCCCGAGAACACACAACAAAGGGGGCGGGGCCATGTTGGGCTGCTTTAGAGAAGAGGAAGAGTTGTTGTAGTAGAGTGTTGTTGTCATGCCGTCATTTTACGCCGGACTGCTTCACAAACGAGGCTCAATTCAACACAAAAGATGAACATGACGGCACATGCTAGTGGATGAGTTGAATCAACTCCACAGCAACTACATAAATTTATCCACTAACCATTCAGAAACGTCTAAAAGTTGTAACTTCTTCCTGAGTCTCTCCATCAGTGTCGACTCCGGTTTGAACAATGTAAGGCTGAACACTTTCGTCATTTTGGCTGCGTGAGATTCTCCAGCTTTGTTGTTGTTGAGCTGTTAAAGCTCCGCCCTCTTCTGGAAAGGGGGCGGGAGCAGCAGCTCATTTGCATTTAAAGGGACACACAAAAACGGCCAAATAGGGTCAAATTTGACAAGCTATAATAAATGATCTGTGGGGTATTTTGAGCTGAAACTTCTCACATTCTAGAGACACCAGAGACTGATATTACATCTTGTTAAAAGGGGAATTATAGATCCCATTTAATACTGATCAAAGTGTACGGTGTGTGACCTTTTAGCTATTCGCTGTCATGTGAGGATGGCACTTGTTGTCCTCTGGACGTATTGTTTTTGCTTTAATGAAAGTAAAGGCCGGGCGCACTGGAGCTAATGCTAAATGTCAACACTAATCAACCAAGAGGATTACGTGACAAATTAAAACAAACAGCCACTGGGCTACAACTAAGAGTAAAAAGGAAGAGTAATTGGAATTTATTTCTGCTGTATTTTATTTTCAGATTGGCTTTGAATTAGCATTCGAGAAATATGTGTCCGAGCTTAAGTGCTTCCCAGTTAAACACATCTGAGAGAGAGAGCGCGGTGGGAACGGATCGGTTCCCGGACGGACAGTCGCGCCAACCAGTCACGTGACCCGAATTGAATCCTCTTCAATCTCCCTTTGTCATGTTCACCATATTAAGCAATCATATGACACCAGTAAGCAGGGCAGAAAGGATGACCGGCTGTCACTTAGGACGCCGTGATGGATCACCCCGTGATAATGTGTCATTTTACCAAACCACAAATTAGGCCCGTGTCCATATATTAGCAGATGCTACAATAGGACATATTGATTCATTCTGAAATGCACATTGACATAATCTGAAAAGGTTATATGGCGTGGCGAAGAAGGCTCGAAAGGCCAAACGATGACGGATGGGGTTGTCGGGCACGTGCGCAAACTCTGAACAAATGCAGAAACGCACCAACCCAACAAATTCACTTTTACTCACTCTCTCTGTAACACACACGCACATCGCAGCGGGTCCCGAGGGTGTTTAGTCTAATTACCCCTCTCAGTCATGCTGTCAGACAGGGGCTTAGGTGTCTCTTAATGTGAGTGCACAAGGCATTAAAAGAACACAGGAGCCCGAGTCTGGATGGTGCGATATAGATCCACTCAGACCTCCGGAGGGTTCGGACAGCGGCGCTGGAAAGCTGACCCCTGCCCCTTGTAAAAATGGACCCCCTGCACACGCTCACGCCAAACAAACAAACCGCGCTTTACACTTCTCTGCTTAACAAGAAAACTTCCCACCCTTGTGATTTGTCTACTCTATAAACAGTTTTATCATTGTGTAATGGGAACACAAAAGCCCGTGTAATACTCATTAAACGGAGGAACATTTCTCTCTGTTCTCAGCGCTGCGGCAGAGAGGCTCGTTCTGACGGGTCCGCGACGGCGAAAGCGATGATTTGTGTGCTGTTTGAACTTCTGTAACGCAATATGATTTGTTTGAAAAACAGTCCGTGATGTTCATCTGTACTGTCTTTCCTGCTGATTGTATTATTGCGGCCCTACAGGCTGCCCATAAATCTGTCCGCCTGCCATACTAATGATGGCTGAAAAATGAGTCTGCGTTCCATATGATCCGTGTGTGTGTGTGTGTGTGTTGTATAATGCACAGCAAGACAAAGGAGAGAAAAAGAGAGTGGGGATTGGTTGTAATGGCCATAACATGGAGTGAGAAGAGAGGCAGGAGTGCTTTTAAAAGCTGACCTTCTCTGACCCGTTCTCTCTGGAGAATAGGACATCCGTCTCCGGCACAGCGCGCAGGTCAAAGAGGCCCTGTTTGCTTAACATAAATGCGTTCATAAATAAAAATCTAAACTTTTTGCAGTTACAGCCTCATTACGATGCTTCACTGAATGTTTGTATATTTAGGTCTTAATTCTGCTTATATTAACAGTGCTGTGGATGATATATATATATATATATATATATATATATA